>JARHVA010002206.1:515000-517500 GCA_037957365.1 Torreya grandis
CTGTTTCCTAGATTCTACCTGTATTACCTCATCAAAACTTTCTAGTTCTCTACCATCAGTGAGCAAAACATAGTATAAAGAAGGGGAATAATGAATTTGAGGCTTACTTACCCTTTCAGACCTCATCATGGGTGTTTGAGACTCCTTGAAAACTTACTGTCTGTCCAAATTTCATTCTACCAGTGACTAATCCTGGTCATCTCTCAGTCTGCACCTGACCGATGTCGGTTCCATGCGATCGACCTGACCGACATCAGTTCTTACCTAACTGATGACAGTTTTTGTGTGACTGGCATCAATTTTTGCATGACCAACATTGATTTCCACCTGCCTGACATCACCAACTTTGGTCTCCACTGGACTGACATCAGTTCCTACCTGATTGATGTCAGTTCTCACCTGACTGATGTTGGTAATTGTGTTTTCTTGTGAGTGATGATTTTTACCTGCAAGCTCATTTTGGATCATAACCTTGTCTAAATTAACATTTCCCTACTCAAAATTATTTAGCGTCTTGAGTTGATCTCTATCCATCATCTTCTCCTTGAAAACCAAAGCTTTCCAGTTCTTAAATATGTCAAAAACATCATATTTCCTCTGTATGCTATAAACCCAATCCTTTCTTGTAGCATCATTAGAAACATACCACTGTGATCCTCCAATAGAATCTCCTTGAGCTGGTCTCCACATGCCTATGTGAACAAGCTCTACTTCTTCTTTGTTGACCAAGTCTTCAAAAACCTCACTTTCTCCTATTTCCCAAACATACAATGCTCATAGAAATCTCGGTCTATCAAATTTGAAAACATACCTTTTGACTTAAGAACATCCATTCCCTTCTCACTCATGTGACCAAGCCTATAGAGCCACATCTTTACATCTACAGCTAAAGTAGATAAAATAGAAGGAGAATCAGTAATACAAGTAGATAGATAAAGTGTACCTACTTTCTCACCTCCAGCTAATACAATTGCACCCTTGGAAACTTCCCAAGATTTCACTATGAGAGTTACTGTGCAACCCTCATCACCCAACTTCCCTATAGAAATCAAATTCCTCTTCAGGATGGGTACATGCATGACATCCTTCAACACCCATGTGTTGCCAATCTACAACTTCAGCTGCACTTCCCCTTTGCCAACCATTTGACAAGGCTCACCATCCCCTAAATAAGCTTTTCCAAAGTCTCCATGGACATAACCATGAAAAAATTCTCTATTTGGGGTTGCATGGAAAGAAGAACTAGAATCTAAAACCCATGATTCTACCTGACTATCTAAAGAAACTATGAGAGCATCCTATGCAAAAATACCTACATCTTTTGCTTCTTCATTACCTTCATGCTGATCTTCTTTCAACCAACAATCTTTCTTTGCATGTCCTTTCTTTCCACAATTCCATCAGGATATACTGCCATACCTAGATCTAGATCCACTACCTATCTTTGACCTTGATTTCACTTGCTTGCTTTTCTCTCTTTGCCATCCCCTGCTTTCAACACTTAAAGCATTTCCTAATGTCTCACCTGTGCTTTTCCTACAAATTTCTTCATTCAAGATTACACTAACAACATCATCAGCTTTCAAGATATTTGAAGTAGATGCAATATTACTTACTGCCATTACCAAGCTATCCCAACTTTTAGGTAAAGAGCATAAGATTAAGAGAGCCTTAATTTCATCATCAGAAACTATTTTGACTAAATTTAATTGGTTTACCAAACCATGGAAATCACTAAGATGACTATATATCGATCCACCTTCCAACATTTGCAAATTAAATAATTGCTTCATAAGAAATACCTTATTTGAAGCTGAGGGTTTTTCATATAAATTTGTCAAAGATTCTATTAACTCTATCATTGTCCTTGCCTGAGATAAGTTGAAAACCACAGAAGCTGCCAAGGTTAGCCTTATAGCTCCTAGAGCCTTTCTATCAAGAACCTTCCATTCTTCATCATGCATACATGTGGGCTTACTTCCTCCCAATGGTAAGTACAGATCTTTCTGATATAGATAATCCTCTATTTTCATCCTCTATAATTGATAATTCTTTCCATTAAATTTCTCCATTCTTAGCATACTTTCTTCTGTATTGCTTTACTCCCACTCAAACAGAATCCCCTGTGAGTGACCTGTAATCAATAAACACTTAACACACTCTAAAACCAAGGTGTTAGTGAACCAAGATCTGATACCACTTGTTAGGATCCACCTAAGAGCACACTTGATTACCTTTGTATAAGTAACTAAACACGAAATTAAACCAGAAGTAATAAGTAACTAGAATTCAGAAATAACAAAGAATATATGATATGAGAAACAATACAATCTGTATTAACACTCTTCTAGAAGGAAATACAATGAAGAAATCTCACTCTTCCCACACCTCTTAGTTCTACAGTAATTCTCCCTCAAGAGTTCTCTCTCTCTCAATCAATTACAACCACAACTCAAACATAGAGTTGTTCCCTCCACCAGTGACAATCAACTCAATGGTT
>JARHVA010002206.1:522500-600000 GCA_037957365.1 Torreya grandis
GCCTTGTAGTGATGTAGTTCTAATCTCATACACCATTTCTCAAGACATTCATCAACTGTGAGACTCAGCTAGCAATCTTTAACCCCAATGGAAAGTTCCAACTCAGAGTAAATCATGGTAGCTTTTGGTCAAGTAACTAGAATATGGTTCATGGTTTATAAATAATGAAAGCATAAGTTGCATCTCCCCAACCCTTGACAATTCCTTCTTTGTAAAACTTTCCAAGTGAGAGCCTTATTGCTCAATACAATCCACATAAATATTTTAGTTTTATGAGGTGCATTTATCTCACAGAGTTTCACCCACCACCACTTTCTCTCATCTAGGATCAGATTTAAAAAATTAAAAAGCTAACCAAGATGCACCAAGTATTCTCCTAGTTTGGGGTTTAAAGGCCAAGCCAGCTCATCATCCTCATTAGAAAGTTTGATTTGACTACATTTTTAATTGGTCAACATATGTATCCTAGCTCGAATCAACCTCCCCTTCAATGCCCAACATGTGGGCACTTTTCCAACCTTGCCTCTAATGATTGGTGTGAAATAGATTAGCCACCTGATTTAAGAATGTGATATCCTACCCTTCCAAAATATCCATCATATCCATGGGAAGTATTAAATCATATTTGTAATGAATCCATGGGTCAATCCCCACTCTAACTTTTGTGATAGAACCAACCTTCCATTTAAGCCATTTATCAATGATAGCGAAGAATTTGATAGAATATTTATAATTAATAGAGGCATTGTGAACAATTTTGTTTAGGATGTGAATCCGCTCTTCCAATGATAGTCCTTGAATGTATTTTTGTATAATGATTTGATTCTAAAGGCCATCCTTGGTGAAAAGACTCCAAAGACTTTTGGCTGCAAGAGCCACACCAAATAAATGAATATCTTTTATTCCCCAAGCCCCTATGTCCTTCAGAATAGCAATGGTTTTCCATTTGATAAAAGAAGTGCTATTCATTGATTTTCTATCATCCAAAGAAATGTAAAACTTTTTTGATGAATTTTGTCTACAACACCTTTTAGAATGTGGGATAATGTAAGATAATATACTAGAATGGCCTCCAACATAGATTTAATTAGAGTAAGTCTACCTCCAAGAGAGAGCCTTATATTACATCACCAATAGATGTGTTGATCCACCTTATTGATTAATTAGTGCCAATCATTTTTCATATAGTCATTATCTTTTAGCAGAACCCCTAGATACATAAGGCTAGAACTAAGTTCCACAACTTGAAAAGGAAAAATGTCATAAATCGAATGGATATGATGCTCTCCAAAAACATTTAAAGAAATGTTGGACTTTTAGACATTAATAATAATGTATGTGGCCACACTAAAAAGATATAATAAATCCTTAAGCATAGTGATGTCCTTCCAAGAACCATAAAAAAAATAGTAGCTCATCATCCAAAAATAACAAGTGTGTGAGATAGATGTCCCTACTAACCTTAATCCCCTAAAGGTATCAATCTCTCTTATCATTAATAAGTAGTTGAATCATCCCTTTAACAATAAGCAGAAATAGTAGTGGGGAGAGTGGGCAACCATATCTAATCTCGTGTAAAGATTTGAAAAATGTAGAAGTTGATCTATTAATGATAAGAGGGAAAGAGACAAAAGAAAGATAGCCCATAATACAGTTAACCATAAGGAGTTGTAAGCTAATATTGATCAATATTAATCTCAAATAAAGCCAATTCACTCTATTAATAGCCTTGAAAAGGTCTAGTTCTACTATAACAGGTGGATACTTCTTAGTCTTGATGGAATGTATTCCTTCTTGTACATCCCCTATCAGATTTTGAATATGATACCCATGTAAGAAACCTAATTGTTACTTGGATATGGAGGTAGACAAGACACCTTTGATCTGAATGGAGATGATTTTATCAATAATTTTTTAAATACAATTACACAAGGAGATAGGCCTGATGTCATCAAATGAGTTTAGACCATATTTTTTGGGGATGAGGGAAATGAAGGTAGATTTGAAATATTAGAGTATCTTACCCAGCTATCAGGTCTCCTCAATGACCCTAATTAGGTCCTTGCCAATCAAATCAACAAATCCTCTAAAAATTTAATAGACCAACCATCCGGCCCCAAGCTCTTATATTTTTGGAAGGTAGCCAATGTAGATAATAATTTCTCCTTAGAAATAATAGACATTAGCCTCTCATTATCATCATCAGTAATAAAATAAGGAAAGAGGGAAGAAATCTTAATAATTTCCAAAATGTTCACATCATCCAGATCTTGATATAACTAATGAAAGTGTGAAACACTAATCTTGGCTATATCATGGAATGACTACATAATACAACAATTTAGTTTGGGCATTTCCTAAATGGTATTCTTTAATTTACAATTTTTAATAATGTTTTGAAAGTATTTGGTATTTTCATCACCATTCTCTAGCCAAAGAGCCCTACTTTTGATTATCCATTAAGCTTTAACATCCTCAAGTTTTTGTTTCAGCTACATTTCCAAATATTTGAGTCTATTTTTATTAAATCATCAAAATTTTGATCATAAATTTGACCATATATATCAGATATTTGATGTTCCAGCAAAGAAATCTCAATATCAACTTCAAGATACTTTTTAGTAATCCAAGTAGCAACCCCCCTTTTCACTCTTTTAAGGTTAAAAGTAAATTATAGACTAGCCAATTCAATAGATTATGGATCAAATACAACCCACTCCTTCTCAATCAAGTTTGTGAAGGCTTTTTGTCTCCATAATCAATCTACATTAGAATTAGTAGATGATCAGAGTTACTATTCATAAAAAATCCAAGATCTAATATTATCATGGCCCATCAATAGTATATCTAAGATGAGGAATATATCAAGTCACTTAGCCACACTTTGAATCCTATTTCTCATGTTCCTCTAAGTAGGAGCTAATTTAATAGGTTCTATGTCCACCAAATGTGAATCATCAAATTTTTGAATAAATTAATCACCTAAAGGATCCATTCTCATAGCTTCCCCCTACACCTCCACTTACTTGGTGATGAAATTTAGGTCACCCCCGATAATAAGATTTGTAGCCATCATAAAAGTTTGGTTAAAAATGTCATCCCAAAATGTAAGTCTCTCCACAATAAGACCATAGATATTTAACACAGAGAAAGATGTTCTAATCTCCAAGAATTGAATTTCCATCCCAATGTCAGAGTGATAGAAAAAAATAATTTTCCAACCTCATGGATGTTGTCCTCCAGCCTAAAATCAAATCACCATCACTACCAATGGAGTTCAAAGCTAAAAAAGACTAGTCTTTCAAAATTTGTGATAAGCCTTCAATGGATGTACTTTCAACAAGCTTTGTTTCCTGAATCAAAGAGAATCTGGCTTATGTAAATTAATCAAACACTTCAAAGCAATTTTTTTTGGTGGGACTACACATCCCTCTAATATTAAGGGATAATATCAACATATCAACTATTTAACAGGGTAGTACCCATTCCAAGGGCCCCTATGATTATTTTTTATTTTCCTTTTTAACTTCCCAACCCATAGTACTGATGGCGTAGAGAATTTTTGTGGACATCTTGGATTTAAATGAGATTGAGTAAGATCCTTGAGTTTCATCAATCCTCCTTCATAACAAAATTTTGCATCCATGTCCATATGAGATAACAAAGGGTATCTTAAATGACTAAAGTTGGAAAGGGATTCAAATAGTAACAAATTAGAATAAATCCTCTTGTGACAATTTTTATTTGCTCTCCCAACCTTTTTAAAATACTTACCAAGAATAGAGTTTTCCCCTGAGAATTTTTGTTAACTCTCTAGCTCTCCTTATTGTAATGGCAATGGTACAAAATGTTCAATATCACCCACTAATCCATCTTACTATAAATGAGCCTTTAAACTTTGCTCAAGGGTATCAAAAGATAGATCATCATTTCCCTCCATAGTGGTAGATGATGGAAAAGTTAGGGAATCTTGAGGAAAAAGATGAATTAAAAAACCAAGATCTAAAAGCATCGCATCCCAATGTTTTTTCTATGAGATTAGTTCATATTCGTTCCCAAAGAGTGTGAGCCACTCTAATACAATGATAAATCCTCTCCCAAAAAGTATTTTTTAATACTTCTGTCCAAAATTAGCTATTCACTCAAATGATAATAGTTTCCCCCTATAGTAGGAGTGGGATTCCTAGTATCATCATGTAGTGTAAGTTCTAATCACTGCTCCCCAATAACAATTTTTTCCCATCCTAAATGAGAATGTGGAAAATTATTCTTTCTCCATTATTTGGGAGAGAAACTATGTGAATAATTAATTTCTAGATGTCCATAAGTATGACATTTAACACACCTAAATGACACTCCCACATAATCTAGTTATTGTGTATGAATCTAGGAACTAAATTTAAGAACAATATTCTCCTCCAGACCACCCAAAAAATTAATGTCAACCAAGATTTTGGCCACCATTCTAAAGGATTATTTGATATATCTATTATCCACCTCAAGGAAGGTGTCAATGTTATCCCCAATGGCTTTAAAAACTTCTTATTTTTAGACTTCTAATGGTATACCTAATAATTTCACCCAAATTAGTTGAGTCATGAATTTCTCTACCCTAGGATCAAAGACTAGTGTGCATCTCTTAAGATTAAGAGTTGAATACCCCCAAACACACCTATGTGAAAATATGTGAGTAATATCTTCAATAGACTTACAGACAAAGTCCATCCAACCTCTAACTAAGATGTGGGATATGGGAGAGTATCCTAGTAGTGGTCTCCAATATTGATTAATCTAGCTATCTAGATTGTAAGCTGAGATTCTCCTCCTATAGAAACATCTTCTAAGGATAGTATTTGACATCTCTAGGACTTGATCCATAATCACATCTTATCCAAGCACCAATCTAACTTGTTTTCGCCTACCTTTTATGCACCTCCTTCCTTTTCTTCTTGAATACTTTTGTGTAATTCATATATTCTTTTCCAACAATTGGGGATGTAAAGAGGGCCCAAAAATAGGTTGATTATGATGCATCTCCCCCTCTAAACTATGAGAAACTATGATATTATCTGAAGAAAAACCTAATTACTCAAATTTTTGAGTAAGTAAATCACCTTTATCCAAAGATAAAATTGAAGGAAGATTATTTGTAGGGATGTCCTCTAAAGGTTCAAAGATCCACGGGGGTTCAAAATCTCCAAGTATAGTGGAGTAATTTTTTGTAGGAGTCTAATCCTTATTCTCTGATACATCAATAGAATCACTAATGCCTAATATATGCCACTTGCTAGTCAACCTACTAGCTCCATTTCTAACCTCTATACCACTTAGAATTGTTGAAGGCACTTGACGATGACTGGGATCCTGTTTCATATCTTTTGGTGAGTCAAACCCAAATTTAGATGATAGATAATTTTTCTAAATATCGTCAATGAAGATGTTCCTCCTAGCAAGTGGATTTGTTGAATAGTCCATAGGTTCTTTCTCTATATCAAGGTTGATTATTTTACAACAACTAAAAACCCTAGCCTCATATTCAATGACTACTATAGTTGAATAGTGTATTAGTAACTAATCATTCTAAGAGTGAAGATAAATAGCCCCAAACGTAATAAAAAAAGTCACCCATAGATCAAAACACCACCAAAGTTGGGAAAAATAGAAGACACAACTGAGCTATTATCAGGAAATAATAAGCAACCAATTGGTTACCACTCATTATACCCTTGCCCCCAATAGGAGATAGACTTGAGGTATATCCCTCCAATCCTCTCCCAGACTATGTGGAATCAGAAAACAAATAACATATAAAAAGAGCTAATTATATTAACCCACAGTGGTACACCAATATGAATCATCAAGATACAAATGAATGATAATAAAAACATAAACCAATTAGTAGAAAATAATGAGTGTGAATGAACTAAATTAGATGGGAGTGGATATGGAAAAAATAGAGTGTAACATAAGATGACATTTTGTCAAGCATTTGTCTTGCAATCCCCTTGAAGCTAAAAAAATAAATGTCATAAATCTAGCACATGTAACCCTATTGGTAGAGCAAAACCTAGCCCTCCCCACTCTCTATATGGGAAATAAAGCTTAATGAAGTTACAGAATCAAAGACTCCTTCCCAAAGTAAAAAAATCATTAAAAGAGGGCATATATTTGCTTCACTTCAAGAGCATCCACTACATACTAGTTATAAGGCACATGTTCCTCGCAAGATATCCATCCAAAGCCTCCCCCAACATTGAAAAAAAAACCAAAAAAAAAAGCTTATGGTGTCCATTATACTCGGTAGAGAATCCACCAATAGGTAGTTTGTGATGTGGATTTGTGGAAACCATCCTATTTCCATGCCCATGGTTTTCACTCACAAATCTTTGAGTGGTCACCTACCTTGTGAGTCTATGGACTTGTGGAATTATACACTATGGTTAAATAAATTTAAAGTTTGCAAAGGTCTCCATACTATGAAACCTTTATTGTGATAAATTTATATAAATTGGGATCACCTAAATAATACTATGATCACTTTAGTGGAAACATGGTTATAATATTAAGCTTGATTCATGGCCACAATTGTATAATCATGTGTGTGCATGTGTGTGTGTGTGTGTGTGTGTGTGTGTGTGTGTGTGTGTGTGTGTGTGTGTGTGTGTGTGTGTGTGTGTGTGTGTGTGTGCGCGTGTGTGTGTGCGTGTGCATGTGCGTACGTGCGCGCGCGCGCGTGTGTGTGTGTGTGTGTGCGCGCGCGCGCGCGCGCGTGTGTGAGTGAGTGAGTGAGTGAATAAGGTTCAAATAATGTTATAAAGTGGCCACCCACTAAGTGATTATTACGTTGAGAGACACTCTAAGATTCATGAAAGTCAGTAGATTATATGGATAATTGTGACCTTGTGCACTTGTCATCCACATGAATACATTTTAAATTGTAAACTATAAAATAATAATATAGGTGGGGAAATTAATTAAATATGAAGTGTAGATACTAAAATTTGGTCTTCAATATTCGAGAATGATAAGCTTGACACACATTTAACATACATAAATTAAGCACTCAAACAAGGTCATAATTCACCATCCTCTTACACTTGCATTCTATACTATGAGTCAACCCTTCCATTATGTTATTATAGAAATAAATGAACCTCATTTTCTTTTTTAACCCTGTTAAATATCCTACACATGCATCTCTAGACACTCAATTCAATCTGCCTATACAGAATGTGGTTCCAGTAATTATGGTTGTCATCACCAGTTAAATAATGGCATATACTTGTTAAAACTGATCTAATCCTAACAATGATTATTTTAAAAAAATAAAACCCATCATTATGGTTATATCATTAGCGTAGAATGTTAGATTCATAAGTAATTGTTACATTACATTCGTATATAAATAAATCAAGGTCTCATTTTGAAATAGACCTTGCACTTATCTGATATACATCTATACACTATTATACATTGACCAAATTTGACATATTATTCCCAATTTGCATACATAGCACTAACACTAGTCATAAGACAAGTATGAAGCATTCATAAGCCAAGTCAAAATAAAGACTATCAAAATTTAATCATTAGCTACATACACATAATGAATGAGCATAATTGCATAATCACACCAAGTGGGAGAACTACACATGGTTTGATTTCTCTCTTTTGAGTATAAGATAAATAGGTAGTGGTCAATCATTAAATGGGAGTGATTGGGTCATCTCAACCTATTACATTTTTATCTATTTTTTCATGTTTCTATCCATCACAATCATATCTAGGGTTTCAAGGCAAAAGATGTTGATTTCTAGATCTATTCATGTTTTCCAGGTTCAAGATCGTAAAGATAAAGAAATAAAATATAATCAAAAGTGATCTTACAGTCATTGTACCACACTTTTGTGCAAGTCAATACCAATTAGTAGGTCAATATCCACCAATGATACTACTCCAGATCTGCAACCAACCTAGTGTAGGTAGAGATCTAGTTCTAGAACCAAATGAACCATAGATTTGCTTTATCCTAATTTTATATTTCAGAATATAATGATAGTTAGATAGTCAACCTAAAATGCTAAGTGTCATGATTTGTTTAGTATTTTATATATTTAGCATATGCCATAATCAAAGTAAATGAATAATTATCAATCATTTACATTTAGATGTTTGCTTAAATATCATATCAATGGATCCAAATTACACTTTAAAGTTATTTCCTAAACAGATTAATCTAACCCATTAATCCAAATTAGGATAAAACATAGAATTAAGTGTGAAATATAATAAAATGAGATTTCATTAAAATAATTACAAACCTTAACTTAATTATGGATTTTCAATCTGATGTCCAATGAGGGTGAATTTTCGGGGGATTTTTATATTTTCATATGATTTGAATCTGATGGTGGCGTCTGTTTTAACTTCCAAGTAATCTAGGTGAAATTGTCTCTTAAGGACCCTAACTATGGGACCGAGATCACAATTTAGTGTATACTTAAAAAATTAAATCATAACTAAATTATCTATATTAATTCACTAAGATTAATTATGGATGAATTCATATGACTAGTTTCACAATAATGCAAGACTTGTTAGTATGTATATTAGCATTCAACTTTGATATTTTGTACAATCACAATAATGTTATTCTAAAAAGAAAAAACTGTGGATGATTTTAAAGTAGATCTAGAGGGTGGAGACCCATTCTCAACAAATTAAGAAATAATTCCACTTTAATATAGGTACCTTTATTTTCATAATAATGATTACACTTTAATAATTATAACCATTTCTTAAGCATTTATTATTTCAAGATGGGCTCTATGCACATCGTGTCCCTCTGAAAGTATCTATATAAAACAATGTAGATAACCGGTGTTTAAAAGTTGATCTTTAGGAGGACGGACCTCTTACAATCATCTACGATAGATCATTTGAATGAATATGTTTGGATAGATAACTGCAACCAATGTTTTTCATGACATACACGTTAATTTCCAATGTTGACGAGATTTCGAGAATAACAATTAATGGACGGAGTCACGGGACATTCAAATCTACTATTGGTCAGGGGTCCCAACGACGGATATTCAACGATTCCACATGATTTTGAGTGAGGAGACGTTGATCTGATCTGAACGGCACTTTTACGTAAATGGAATTTTGGTGACGGTGAAATCGGATTTATGGTAAGGACGGGAAAACACTGTCCACCTACATACCACTGGATTTGATGGTTTCGGAAAAGCATACGTTTAAAACAATTAAAATTTGATGGGACTGGCCGAGACGGTAAATTTAATGAAAAGAAATATGGGCCATTTTTCGGGGTTCTGCCGTACGGTTCGATAAAACTACAAGTTCGATAAATTTACGAAATAAAGATCGCGCTTCATACAGGAGTACGGTTTACAATTAAAGATTCTATTATCGAAACAGGAATACCACGTTTATCGATAAAACTACGAGTTCGATAAAACTACGAAATTAAGATCGCGCTTCATACAGGAGTAAGATCGAAGAAAGCGGAGCTCGAATACCACCTTTATCCTGAAATTTGACCAGAATTTTTTCAACCAGCTCTCAACTAGATAAGAACCCTCTAAGGACTGCGGTTGGTGGAGGTTGAATATGGGTACACCTAAATTCTTCACGATAGTCACGCAACTGGGTTTTGTTGGAAATGGCTGCGAGTGAGATAGAGCAAGCTTTGGAGGGCATCTTCTCCTTTGTTCCCATGAAATAGTGAACTTATGGGAGATGGAGCAGACTGAATTGCTACGACGGTTTTAAGTAGGTGAAGACTGTGGTTGACGTGGATGGAGGAAAGGGAACGGCCTTATGGGAAAGGGTTATCCGCACATCCGCGGAATGAACTTCGATCTCGCTTATGTTGTTCAGACTGACCCATCTATTGCAGATCAATCCATTACTTTCTACTTGTTCAATGTGAGAAAAAGGGAAGGTGCACACGCTGGTAAAAGAAATAGCATGACCACAATTTTGCCTGATAGAACTGTGAAATTCGCAGCTACAGCTGCATAGATCAACCAGAAAAAAAAAAGAGGAGCAGCAAGAAAAACAGAGTACAAAAAAGAAACAGGGCAGGAAAGAAATGAAATTCTGTATATTTCTTGAAATAATATTATGTTAACAAAAATTATATAGACTAAAACAACCGCAGAAAAAAAGAAAATTTGCGGTGAAAGAAGCAGTTAAAAACTAAGAGAACTGCCACATTGCATGAACGGTGGCAGTTTATTCATTAGTTAGCTTATTGTTAAAGTGAATAATTAACACTAACACCCCCCCTTAAGTCTAACTAAGGACACAGAAAAGGAAAAGGAAAAGAGGAAAGAGGGAAAACCCTGTGGGAACAAAACCCCCCCTCAAAAGAGACACTAACTACACATGGCAGCGATTGTGTTGCAGTGTTCTTCACACCAAGAAGGTCTTGTAAAAAATGAAGCTTTTGCTTAGTGAATGTCTTCGTGAAGATGTCGGCAATCTATTTAGAAGTGGCACAGTACTGTAAGTCGATGACTCCATCATGTATCAATTCGCGGATGAAGTGCATGTGGATCTCAATGTGTTTGGTCCGTTGCCGTTGTATGGGATCTCTACAAACCTTCAGCGTACTCTGATTGTCACACCAAATGACAATCAGACGATGAAAGAGGATACCAAGCTCAGTTAAGAAGTGTTGTAGCCAAATGACTTGAATGGTAACGTTGACTACACCTCTATATTCAGCGTCTGTTGATGATAAAGCAATGGTAGATTGCTTCTTACTTGACCAACAAATGGGCCCTGATCCCAAACTAAGAACATATCCTAAAGTGCACTTGCGATCAATGTTATCACTAGCCCAGTCAGAATCAGTGTAGCCAATGAGATCCAAAACACAACTTGCTGAATAATGAATCCCAGAGCAAATGGTTCCCTAGACATAGCGAAGTATACACTTGGCAGCCTTCCAATGTAGCTCATGCGGCTCTTGCATGTATCTAGAAACAACCCCCACTGCATATGAGAGATTTGGACGAGTGTGAGTGAGATAAAGAAGACTCCCCACAAGTTGACGGTAGTGTGTGCAATCAACCAATGGTGTATCCTTGCCATCTTCAAGCTTGACCCCTGATAGGAAAGGTGTGACAGCTGACTTGCAGTCAGTGATGTGAAACCAAACCAAGAGATCTCGTGCATACTTGGATTTAGCAACTGTGATTCCTGATTGACTTTGGCTGATTTCAAGGCCCAGAAAAAAATGTAGGAGACCCATGTCTGTCATAGAAAATCTATCATGCAAAATAGTTTTAATTGCAGTAATGGCAGTGGGTGAATCACCTATTATTAGTAGATCATCTACATAGAGTACTATGAGCAACAAAGAATCAGATGTTCTTAGCATATAAACATTTGGATCAGATTTGTATCGTATGAAATTTTGAGACAGAAGATAAGAATCCATTTTAGCATACCAAGCTCTAGGTGTCTGTTTGAGGCCATAGAGTGACTTCTTGAGTCTACATACCAATAAGGAATTTTGTATATACCCTTGTGGCTGCTCCATGTAGATCTCCTCCTCGAGATCACCATGAAGAAATGCATTCTTCACATCCATGTGATGAACCTCCCACCTTCTTGATGCTGCAATGGCAATAGCCAATCGAATGGAGTCCATTTTTGCCACTGGAGCAAAAGTCTCATCATAGTCAATGCCATGAACTTGTTGAAAACCTTTGGTGACCAACCGTGCTTTGTATCTACTCACATGTCCATCTGCTAATTTATTTGTCCTATAGACCCATTTACATCTGACAAGCTTGCGATTGGAAGGAAGTGGAACCAAATCCCATGTTTGGTTTGCAATGAGGGAGTTGTACTCCTCATCCATCGCTGCTTCCCAAAGAGGATTCCCTGTAGCTTCTGCATAAGTCTGAGGGTCAGATGCTAGAACCACATAGGCATGCATCGGCATGATGGGCTTGGTAGCTGAGAGTGCATGAGGGACTTCATATATATCAGCTAAGCTCCTTGTTCGTTGATTTTCCACATGGGATACTGAATCATCACTAGAATCCAAATCAAGGATTGGTTGTGGATCAACATATGCATGGTCATGTTCCTCTAAATCAGATTCAAAAATATCTGAAATAAGATCAGAATGATTGCATGTATCTCTGAGATTTGTAAGATGAGGAAGCATAGAGGTGGTGGCATGTTATACCTGAGATGCATGTGGAAGACTTTCATCAAAGTAGACACTCCTTTCAATTAAGAGTGTTTCTGTGGAAAGATCTAGTAGTATGTATCCCTTTACACCATCTGGATATCCAACAAAGATGCATTCTTTGCTTTGAGGCTCCAAAGCCTTCCTCTTATCTGCAAGAATGCGTGCCCAAGCACGAGATCTAAAGATGCAAAAATGTGTGACTTTTGGTTGCATGCCTCTCCATGCTTCAAAAGGTGTTTGTCCTGTGACAGATTTGTGAAAAGATCTATTTTGTATGTACGAAGCACAGTTGATTGCTTCAGTCCACAATTTGGAGGGAAGGGACTTAGCATGCAACATGCAGCTGGCCATCTCTTTCAAAGATCGGTTCTTCCTCTCAGCTACCCCATTTTGCTATGGAGTGTATGGAACTGTGTTCCGCAATTATATTCCTGTTTCATCACAAAAATGTTGGACATCATTGTTGACATACTCTCCTCCATTATCTATGCAGAAGATCTTGATCATTTTTCCAGATTGCTTCTCTGCATGGGCTTTGAAAATCCTAAGATTCTCAAACACCTCATATTTGAATTTGAGAAAATACACCCATGTGTATCTTATGCAATCATCAATGAATGTTAGCACATATCTGGCTTTGCTCATGGAAGGTTCAGGAAATGGACCCATAAGATCATTGTGAACAAGCTCTAAAGGAGAAGAGGCTCTCCATGCATTCCCCTTTGGAAACTTTTCTTGTGGATGCTTTCCAAGAGCACATCCTTCACAAATTCCATTAGAAAAGTCTATGGCTGGCAAGCCTTTAACCATTCCCTATTTGTTAAGTTACTGCATGTATCTAAAATTTAAATGACCAAATATTTCATGCCAAATTCTACTTTCATCATTTGCATGTGTTAGAAGTAAAGTAGAATCTGATTTAGCAACAAAATCAGAAAAAGTGTACAGATGAGATTGATGATTTGCCTTACCAACAACAATTTTGGAGTTGTCTTGCATGTCAAATATGGTCACTGAATCAGGGGTGAATTCAACTCTCCTACAAGTTCTAGTATGTGTCATTTGATACACAGAAAGAAGATTAACAAAAAGCTTTGGAATATGTAAGACTTTCTCAAAACTTCCAATTCCAACCTCTACCCTCCCTATTCTAGTTGCCTCTACAGGAAAACTGTCTCCCATGAGAATAAGAGAACCAGAATATGGTTTCAAAGAAGAAAGAGCATCTTTTGTGGTTGCCATGTGGTGTGAAGCTCCAGATTCTATGATCCATGCATCTGAAGAAGAATGAATAACAATCAATGCATGAGTATTGTCTCTTGTTTCAGGGGCTTTTTCTTTCTGCTTCTTCTTGGCACTTTCAGGGATAAGGCTACCAAGATTATGTTGTTGAAGTCTCTGAGCCATGAGATCAATGGTCTTCTTCATGCATGATGATTCTAGATGGTACCCACGGTTGCAATAGCTGCACTTTGATTGGCCCTTTTTGTCCTTCTTTTCTTTTGAGCCCGTAGATCCATCTGGAGGTTTGGGATTGCCTTCCTTTCTTGGATATGAATCCTTTTTCCCTTTGCTTTTGAATTGTTGGTTGGATTTGGAATTGTTCTTCCCACTTGCATGCACAACAAGTGCATGAGCTTTGGAATTCTTCAATGTGTCCATCTTTATAAGCTTATCCTACTCATGTATTAGAGACTCAATGAAGGTATCCAGTGTGGGCATCTTCCAAGTTGCTCCTGTTGTGAGTCTAACTGTGTGAAAAGTAGAGACAAATACTGCATATTCTGGACCCAACTTTGATAGAATAGCAAGGATTAATTTGCTTTTTTCCTTGGATTTGTCAATACCAGATCCTTTGAGCTAAAGCAATAAGGCCTTGAACTTTGTGAAGAAATCTTGAATATTATCAAAACTCCTTGGATCTAATGAGTTGAGCTAATTTTCAAGGATATGACCCTGCATTTCATCTTGCTTTCTAAAAAGAGTCTCCAATGTATTCCAAACTTGGTTTGGAGTTGTACATGTTTCAACATGAAACAACAATTCTGGATAGATGGATAAGCATAGCAAACCAAATGCTTCATCCATGCGGTTCAAGTATTAAGATTTTTCAACTGCTGGATTGGGTTCAACCTCTATATTCATAACTATTCGATAGAGGCCTCTATTTTTGCGCTAAAGTAGAATCTTTGCCTTTCAATCAAAATAGTTGTATGGTGTGAGAATGGTAGAGGGTGAACATTCCATTTTTCAGCTCTGATTTCTATATCTGCAAAAAAAATATTGTACTTCTTCTTTCTGGCAACCAGGGTCTGATACCATGTGAAATTTGCAGCTACAGCTGCATAGATCAACAAAAAAAAAAAAAAAACCAGAACAGCGAGAAAAACAAAGTACCAAAAAAACAGAGCAGGAAAGAATTGAAATTCTGTATATTTCTTGAAATAATATTATGTTAACAAAAATTATATAGACTAAAACAACCACAGAAAAAAAAAAAATAATAATTGCAGTGAAAGAAGCAGTTAAAAACTAAGAGAACTGGCACATTGCATGAACGGTCGCTCGCAGTTTACTCATTAATTAGCTTATTGTTAAAGTGAATAATTAACGCTAACAAGAAAATCTTCCATCAAAAGTTTATAAATTCTGAAAGAAAACAGTCGGTGCCTTCACGTTAAATGCATTTAACGGTCATTGTTTCAAAACAAATTGTTATGCAGGTGTCGACCACGTGGGCGGCAGTATGTTCGAGAGCATACCCTGAGCAGACGCCATATTCATCAAAATCAAAATCACCTTGTCGAAAATATTGCTTAGCCTTAACTAAAAAAACGGGTTTGGCATTTTATTAATCAATAGTGTTTTTGCGGCTGATACAGAATGTACTAATCGACCGGAACGCGGAGTGCTCGTTAAAGATTCTTGAAAATTGTCACAGGGCTTTGGCTGAAAATGACAGATTTATGTTGGCAGTAAACGTGGCGGAAGAGGTGTCAAAGGCGAGGGAAACGCATAAAATAGTTACCGATCTGGTGATGATTGCCCTTGCAAAAGGAGGAAAACAGAGGAACGAAGAGGAATGGAATGGCTTCTTCAAAAGTCAGGCTTCCATGTCCTGAAGTTAACTGGGTTACCTGGAATGCTTGCAAGGTGGAAGATTACAGAAGCCATCAACGCCTAACACAACGCTACCATAAAGATTCTATCCCAGTTTATTGTTCCCACAATTACGAATCTTATCATCGTTGACAATGACATACGCAAAACAGCAATACGATCTTATCGCTCCCAACAGTAGCCCATTATAGAGATCGAAGGTTAATATCAAACAGCTATACCACGCGAGACATATACGTTGTCCATAATCTTATTGAAAAAATAATAAATTTAACTAAACACTACTGAGAAAACTCCGACTCTGCCACACTATTGCTTCAAGTAGTCAATAATATAGTAAATGGGTTTAAGTGGTCCTTCTATTATGAACTTGATTAAATTATCAACAAAAACGAACACAATAAGTATTTTAGAAGTCCACAAGAAATATTTATTCTCAATATTATGTTAAGATATCATAACATTGAGAGAAACATAGTATTAAGTAATCCACCACCTATGCCACTTTTTCCATTAGCAACAAGAAATTAAACATTAAAAACATTTATTCATATCACCATTTAAGGGAATAATTTATAACCAACCTCAATATGAGCTCAATCCAAAAGATAGATGCACATTTAAGTATAGAACAGGGTAAGATCTTAAAATCATTCCTAAACAAGCATACCATCAAGTTCCAAGAGTCAACAATATAGTCAATGGGTTTCGATGATCCTTCTATTATTAATTTGATTGAGTTGTCAATTGAAATTAAAATAATAAGTGTTTTGCAATCCCATGCCCATCATTTGCCTTAATTGTTGTTGTTTGTCTTAACCATTGTTGCTTGCCTTGACATGTTGTTAATGGATCTTAGCCCAACTATGAACATTGAAAATTGGCTTATTTGGTGCCCCACCCCTGACACATCAGTTAGAAATGTGAATGCATCTAGTAGTTAAGGTGCTCCCTACTGTTTTCCATTTTATTGCAGTCTTTGTAATGCCTTAGATCTTATTTGTATGTATAATACCCTTTACATTTTGTATAATGCTCTATTGTTGTCCATCTTACTACAGTCTATATAATGCCCTAAATCTTTCTTGTATGTATAATACCCTTTACATTTTGTATAATGGTCTACTATCATCCATCTTGCTTCATAAAGGAAATGAACCAATGGACTAGCAGTTGTTTGCTTTAACATGTTGTTAATAGACATGAGCCCACTATGAAATTAGAACACATCAGCTAGTTGAGGCCCATTCATGATATTTAATATTGATAATGAATAATAGTATACTATTATATAGATTATTGGTTCATTGGTTCCTTTCCTTTATGTAGTAGGAATGATTATTTTAGTGTTTGTGTGAAGGGTATCTGAAATGATTAAGATAATACTTAGTATGGATAATGAAAATCAATAGACTATTATACAAAATAACGGTTCATTAGTTCATTTCCTTTATATAACAAGATGAACTATAGTGTTAATAGAGTAGCTATCAAAATTCTAATCATTTAAATTCCTTTATATATAGTATATTTGAGAATGATATACTTAATATAAAGGGTATTATAGAGACAAAAGAATGGTGAAGATACTCCCTTTTAAAAATAATGTCAATACTTGATGTGTATACCATTATAAATAATGTAAAGGTTGTGTTTGTTTTCCCTTATAGTGTATAATTATTTTATATTATAGTCTAAATATACCATTAGCTTCCTCATGACGATGTATACGTGATATTTGTATACCTTTACTTGACCATTTATATAGGTATTACTGTACATATATACACATTTTTTAGATTTAAATTTGAATATTTGATATTTTGACCCCCATTGTACTCATTAACTGTGTATGTACACTCAAAATATGAAACTTGTTGGTTATACTTCCATGCAGATTTTATTAAAACAATCCATTGACTTATACTTGACTGAACTAGTATAATGCCCTATGTACCAATTCCATATTATAGTACTTACTAATGCCTTATTGATTTTATACTTGAATGTATTAGTATTGTGCCCTATTATAATTTCCTATCTACTAGTTACCTATTCTAAAAGGTAGAGTATAGGAGTGTGAGTTCTTTTTCAAGTAGTAATTAGCATTTAATGAATTATGCATTCGATGAATTATATATAACATATCTTAATTACACAAACTATTCTATAAATTTTGTGTTGAATGAACACTTATGTCCTAACTAACCATTAATTAATTCAAGCAAAAAGTAATTGTCTAAATATAAAACAAATTATTCTCTAACCCTCTAGGGTTAAATATCCAACATGATAGTCCATGCCAAAAGCACCTATTGACTCTATTGTTGACTGGTTAAAGTAATTAATGTTTTTGGGGTAGAGTTGGAGTTTTGTGTGAATGGTGTTTAGATAGAATATAAATGTATAGATTTCAACTTCCTGTTGGGAGGGTGTACACCGGAAGCACACAATTTGATTACTAATACCAAGCAACTTAATATGCGGAAATTAACCAGATTCACCAAGTAACTAGAATTCAGAATAACACAGCATATGAGAGACAATACCAAATTGTATTAACACTTTATACAGAAAAGAATACAATAAAGAAGATGCCACTTCTTCTCCACCACCTTACAGAGGTTTCCCACGCCTCAAGTGAACAGTAATTCTTCTCCCCAAAGCTCTCCCTCTCACAGGTCCCAACACCCAACTCAAATACAGAGTTGGTGTTCACCTCCCCGTGCTCCACGCACACCACAAGTGCTCCACGCACTCCACAAGCACTCCACGTGCTCCACAAGTACTCAAGGTACTTCAAGTAGATCTCCCATGAATCTGCAACAACCTGCAATTCAACAGACCATACTTATGGAAGGAACTCCCTTGCCTTCCTCTCGCTCTATCTGAGTACACACCTGTACTCCAAGTAGATCCTGCCTGATACTGCTCCCTGTTGTGTTGCTGTCTGTATGACCTTGCACACCTGCAAATCAAGCAATGGTTTCAATCACCTGTGAACCTCGACCTTGCACACACATACACCTGCAGATCAACGATCTTACTTATTGAAGAACCCAGCAGGCTCTCCAATCCAGCACCAACACACCTGGTACTGTGGCACTAGGAGGAACGCACCATAGCTCTACCTCACACACAGAAGGAGCTTATAATTATGCTCTCTTACTCCCTAGCACACTTTTCCAATACAACCATGAGTCTATTATATAGATCTCATCCAAACAATGATTAGACATCTAATTACCATAATTAGATCCGCAGCTATGAGTCTAAAATTAGCACTCATCATGCAAACTCTTGGTTCGTTAGCTAACTGCCCGTAAATAGCTCGCAGTCGAACCACACAGGCGACCGACGCCGGTCCCTGTCCGCCTGGAGGTGACCGACATCGGCCGATATATGACCGACGTCGGTTGCTTCTCTGTGCTATCCCGCCGACGTCGGCTGATCAGACCGACCCCAACTTCTTCTGCAACTCAGCAACCTTCAGCAACCTCCTCTCCTGTTTGCATCAGTGAAGCTTTTAGCTCCACAATCCTAACAATCTCCCACTTAGAGATAAACAGCTGCACTGTACCTGTACCTGTACTCCGTCTAATCTGTTTCCTGGTTTGTATCCCTCTTCAAGCTCCCACCTGAAGACAACCCACCACACATCCCGTGGTGTACCACCTGTCATCCGAGTAACCTACCACATCCGAACCTACAAATACATGTAGTGAAGTCCTGACCTTGCATAGCAACACCTGCTGCCGGTCCCTCTCAGAAAACTTGAGAACCCACTTCCCCGAATTGGCTCCTAACTCTCTGACAGCTCCCACTGCATGGGAATACTCAGGTCTATACCAGACCTCATGTGATTTCGGACACTGTACCTGTCCAGCCCTTAGTGTGCTCCGGTTCTGCATCCCGAACCTCGCCAACACCTGATTCACATCAGCTCCCACTCGAGACAAAATCACCCTGTGATCTCCATGCCTCCCATGTCAAAGAATTCCGCTGCTCCAAACTCCTCATGACATGCCACTGAACTAATCTTACCCTTAGCTCAGCAAAACCCTGTATGTACACCCCTGCTAGCTAGCATACTATCCACATACAACAACAGAATGATGTCGCGACTCATCATCCCCCTGGTAAGCCAAAACCACAGTAGTTACCCTGACATTGACTGAAGCCATGCTCCGTCCTCCACCTGTCAAACCTGGTACCACTGTCCTGCAGCTCCACAAGACCATATAAATGATCTTCCGTCTCATGTATCCGTTCTCTCCATTCTTCTACTAAGGTATCCATTCGTCTCTGTGCTTTCATACCTGCTGGCATCTCCACCAAGGCACACCTGTCTGGTTCTCCTCCAAGGAATCACATCCTCATCCATGCCAAGCTCACACCTGTTTCCTGGATCCTTCCTGCTCTACAATCAGCAACATGTATAAAGAAGAGGAACAACGAATTTGAGGGC
This sequence comes from Torreya grandis, assembly GCA_037957365.1. Taxonomy (NCBI): domain Eukaryota; kingdom Viridiplantae; phylum Streptophyta; class Pinopsida; order Cupressales; family Taxaceae; genus Torreya; species Torreya grandis. The sequence goes on from JARHVA010002206.1 coordinate 542,330, forward strand.
CTACTTACGCCTTCAGTCCTCCATATGGGTGTTTGAGACTCCTTGACAGCTTGCTGTCCACCCAAAATTCGTTATAGTGACCAACCTCGGTCACTCCACAGTCTGCATCCGACCGACGTCGGTTTCATGCGTCTGTACCTGACTACCAACCTGCCTGCGCTGGTGTCCCTTCTGCCGACGTCGGTCATCCTAACCGACATCGGTCTTAAATACTGCCGACGTCGGTCTTATGACCGACATCGGTCTTACCCTGCCCGACATCGCCGGCTTCGGTCTGCACATGACCGACATCGGCATCTGTCTGTTCGATGCCGGTTCCTCGTGACCGACATCGGTGTCTGTGTTCGCCTGTGAGTGATGACTTTTTACCCGCGAGCTTCTTTGAATCAAAATCCATGTCCAAACTGCCCTGCTCAGAAGTATCCAGCCATATCCACTGGGTTCTGTCCGCCATCTCCTCCATAAACACCAAGGCTTTCCAGTTCTTAAGCCTATCAAATATATCTATCTTCCGCTTAAGAACATGCATCTCCTTCCTGCTCATGTGACCAAGCCTACGAAGCCACGTCTCCGCAACAAAAGAAGAATCAGTAATATAAACAAGTAGATAAAGGATACCTATTTTCTTACCACCAGCTAATTCAAGTGCATCCACTGTGAGAGTTCTTGTGCATCTCTCATCACCCAATCTTTCTGAAGAAATTAGCCATATCTCCAAACCTGGGACCTGCATGACCTTCATCAACACCTGTGTGTTGGCCGCCTGCAATTTCAGCTTCACTTTGCCTTTGCCAACAATCTGACAAGGCTTACCAGCTCCTCTACCTAGAACTGCATGGAAAGAGGCAACCGAATCTTTTATCCAAGATTCAACTTTATCCAAGAAACCTGCAAACACATTCTGTGCAACAACACCTGCTACATCTGTATCTTCAGTTTCTTCATGCTGATCTATTACCAACCAACAATAATCTTTTACCTGCTCTTTCTTTCCATAGGACCGTGAGTGACCATCTGTGCTTTTCAACTCCTCCATTCTTAGCTTACTTTGATCTGCAGTTGCTCTACTCCCACTCGATCAGAGACCCCTGAGAGTGACCTGTAACCAAACACAAAACCTGCTTCCTCCAACCTCAGCTCAGATACCACCTGTTGGTATCAAGCTCAAGAACCTACAACCAAGGCTCCGATACCACTTGTTGGGAGGGTGTACACCGGAAGCACACAATTTGATTACTAATACCAAGCAACTTAATATGCGGAAATTAACCAGATTCACCAAGTAACTAGAATTCAGAATAACACAGCATATGAGAGACAATACCAAATTGTATTAACACTTTATACAGAAAAGAATACAATAAAGAAGATGCCACTTCTTCTCCACCACCTTACAGAGGTTTCCCACGCCTCAAGTGAACAGTAATTCTTCTCCCCAAAGCTCTCCCTCTCACAGGTCCCAACACCCAACTCAAATACAGAGTTGGTGTTCACCTCCCCGTGCTCCACGCACACCACAAGTGCTCCACGCACTCCACAAGCACTCCACGTGCTCCACAAGTACTCAAGGTACTTCAAGTAGATCTCCCATGAATCTGCAACAACCTGCAATTCAACAGACCATACTTATGGAAGGAACTCCCTTGCCTTCCTCTCGCTCTATCTGAGTACACACCTGTACTCCAAGTAGATCCTGCCTGATACTGCTCCCTGTTGTGTTGCTGTCTGTATGACCTTGCACACCTGCAAATCAAGAAATGGTTTCAATCACCTGTGAACCTCGACCTTGCACACACATACACCTGCAGATCAACGATCTTACTTATTGAAGAACCCAGCTGGCTCTCCAATCCAGCACCAACACACCTGGTACTGTGGCACTAGGAGGAACGCACCATAGCTCTACCTCACACACAGAAGGAGCTTATAATTATGCTCTCTTACTCCCTAGCACACTTTTCCAATACAACCATGAGTCTATTATATAGATCTCATCCAAACAATGATTAGACATCTAATTACCATAATTAGATCCACAGCTATGAGTCTAAAATTAGCACTCATCATGCAAACTCTTGGTTCGTTAGCTAACTGCCCGTAAATAGCTCGCAGTCGAACCACACAGGCGACCGACGCCGGTCCCTGTCCGCCTGGAGGTGACCGACGTCGGCCGATATATGACCGACGTCGGTTGCTTCTCTGTGCTATCCCGCCGACGTCGGCTGATCAGACCGACCCCAACTTCTTCTGCAACTCAGCAACCTTCAGCAACCTCCTCTCCTGTTTGCATCAGTGAAGCTTTTAGCTCCACAATCCTAACACTTCCTTTATATGTAGTATATCCAACAATTATTATGTGTTTAATTCATATGAGTTCATGTAATTATATGTAGCATATTCTAATTACACAAACTAGTCAATAAATTATTAATTGAATAAATGATTTTGTCCTAAATAATCATTGATTTATTTAATGCAAATAATGATTATGCATTGAATGAATGATAATGACCTAAGAAATCATTAATTACTTCAATTAGTGAATAATATAATCAAGATAGAACCATATCAAATTGATATTATGCTCAAGGCTTGGATATTCAATAGTGTAGACATTGATTATGCATTGAATGAATTACTATTCCCTAAGTAATCATTAATTCCTTTAACCAATAAAAAATATAGTCAACATAAAAATATTCTAAATTGATATTATGCTCAAGGGTTGGATAATTAACAATGCAGATAATGATAATGCATTGAATGAATGATTAGTTTCTAACTAATCATTAATTCCTTCAAGCAGTGAATAATAAAATCAATATAAAACCATCCTAAATCAATATTATGGTCAAATATTAGATATCAACAATGTAGACAATAATTATGCCCTAAGTAATCATTAATTCTTTCAAGTAGTGAATAATATAGTCAACATAAATCCATCCCAAATTGATATTTTGCTCTTGTGGGTTGGATGTTTAATAATGCATATAATGATTATGCATTGAATGAATGATTATGCCCCAAGTAATCATTATTTACTTTAAGATGTAAACAATATAGTCAACATAAAACCATGCCAAACTAATATTATGATCAAGAGTTGGATCTTCAACAATGTAGTTAATTATTATGCATTGATTGAATAATTATGCCATAAGTACTCATTAATTCCTTTAATCCCTCAAAAATATAGTCAATCTTAAACAAACCAAAATTGATAATGTTTTCAAGAGTTAGATAGTCAATAATGCAGAAAATGATTATGTGTTGAATAAATGATTATACCCTGACTAATCATTAATTCTTTCAATCCCTCAAAAATATTGTTAACATAAAACAAACCTAAATGTATTATGTAAACTAAGTCAATATGCCCTTATCATCAATATCTCACATCTTAGAAGGGCACAACCTTAAAACCATGTGAACAAATGGCATGAAAACTTAGATCATGGGTGATACTTATCATACCATTCGTAGTGACATCTTCTCATCCTTGGGAAGTTAGGAAGGGGAGGTTCTGGAGATCTCACTAAGTGGCATGAATTTTAAAAGTAAATAAAAATAAAAATTCACTTTTTCTTGATTATTAAAATTCATCATGACTACATCGTTCAGGCCTTAATAATCACAATTATGTCAAAAATTGTGGTTAATAAAAACAACAAGTGGTTAAGGAAACAAAAATGATTAAGCACAATGTAATAGGGGTGCCTTAATAGAGAGTTGGATGTGACCTTAAAGGGGTCAATGTTTAGTGTGGCAATGTAGTCAAACATGCCAACTGATTGTGCTTAGCACATTTATTTATAATTAGTCATGTGAATCTATTTTTACATGTAAGTTTTTCCCTTAAATAGTCTTCACATAGATGATAGAGATTCTAATTCCTCTTTTATATTGTCCATTTTATGCAATGTCATTTTAACATTAATCATGTAAACCTATTTTTATATTAAAAAAATACCCTTAGCTTACATTTAATCCCTTGTAATGTTGTTTCATTTTAGATGTCGCATGATGCCTCCCATCTTATTTTATTAAAAACTCATAAAAATATGTCGAAGCAATGAAAAATAGATCCCACCTTACACGAACATGATATGCCATAATTAGTGAAATTGATTCTAAGAGTTCTTTTAATTGTTACATCTTGAGAATGTATCATTTTTAGAGAAGTTATTTTCATGGCAACATTTTTTACTCATTTATTGAATAACCAATTTTTTGTAATCTTTGTGTAGAAAAATAATTGTCCCTCAAATTTTTACATAGAATAAATTGTATGAACTATTTATGTCCAAACTATTCTCAAGTGGCAATATGTCTCATTTTGATAGGCCATGAGATACATAAAGATCAAGATGATGATGAATAATTTCATGAATGGATTCAAGTAGTGAATAGTATGTTGAAATTGATGCTCATCAATAGCATCCAAGATGTCATTCAGTGGACTTAGGCTTAAATTTGGTAGTCATAATTTCCTATTATTTCACATAACCATATGGATCTGACCCAATCATAGCCTTCCACGTGGAGAACCATGTCATCCTATGAACACTAGGTTAAAATTAATGCGCACACATATATCACTAATCTAAAAATAAAGGCCCAAGGACACATGATCATGCCACATGTGGAGATAATATTATACATTATTATAAAATTAAAATTGATGATCATTTCTTCCCATATAATACAGGTATGGGCTTAAATGTCCCTACACTACATTGCATTTATTTTTTGAATTTATAAAAAATAAATACTTTTTAACATGTCTACATACTTTATCACATGCCATCCAGTGTGTCTTTTATTTGACTTGCCAATGTGGCTTAAGGACTATGCCTAGCATTTTCCATAAGTTTAATGTAATCTTCAAGCATGCATTTAAATTTAGAGTCCTCTACAAAAAAATCTACTTTGGCATTCTAAATTTTGTTTTTGAAAATTTTAATCTCTTTTATACATAGTCTTTTCATTGTTGGGAAGGTAATCTTAGGGGAATTACTCTAGGAATTGAGAAAATGTTTAATATTTTCTATGTCTATATTACTTTATTGTAACATATTTTCCCTATAGTAAGGTGCAATGAAATAATAAATTTACCAAAATTTCAATTTATTATCCAATAGATTGAGTATATGGGATTCAAACTTACAACTATGTACATTTTGTTTTGGTAATTATAGATACTTTCACTGTAATTTAAAGTGGTTTCTCCTTTTTTAAATTTTTTTCCCAAAATCCAAAAGGATGTGGTGGATCCTAGAGTTGAATTTAAATACCTATGTAATCATACTAATGGATTTTTTTTCCATTTATTTTATAAATTATTTTGGTCTAATATATGTTGATAAAATATACATTTATATCTCACAAACATTAGCAACCATAGTGGAATTTGATTAGTCAGTTATCTTAAGGTCATCGTTTAATGAGCCTTTATTTTTATAAGGGGCTTCACAAGTGTTGGTTTCTTATTCATAACAAGAAATTAAACCTTCTTTGATATAAATAATTGTATTTTCTAGATTATAAAATTGACAGATCTATGTAACATGTGCTATGCACTTTTCTCCCAAGATCTATCCGTGTATGGATTATGTAACCCTAAAATAATTATAAGACACCATGTGTCTCATTTTAATAGGCCATTGGATACACAAAGATCAAGATTACTGCAAACAATATTTTGGATGAAATTGAAGCTTGTCATTGGGTGTCAAGAAATAATTTTGTGAGCCTAATTTTAAATTTGATAACCATCATAAAATGTCGCTACATGTTAAGTAGTGAATCCAACCCAATCATACTCTAAAACAACAAAAAACATGCCATCCCATGTATACAAGTTTAAAATCAAATGGCACACACCTATCACCAAATAAAAAATAAAAAACCTTGAGGTGACATGATGATGTCGCACATAGGGACAAGATTGTCTATTGTCACAGGATTAGAATTGATGTCCAATTCCACATGCCTAACATTCATAGTCTTTGAATATTATATTTATGGTATTCCCATAAACTATATTGCATTGAACTTATATATATATATATATATATATATATATATATATATATATATATATATATATATATATATATATATATATATATATATATTTTAAAACACTACCACATGATTTTTGTATGTCATCCAATGACCCTTTCATTCCACTTTGAAACACGATATAAGGACTATACCTAAAAATTTACATAAGTTTAATGTAATCTTCAAAGGAAAGCTTAAATACATTATCCTTTGTATTGATTATTTGAGACGCCTAAACTCAATTTGAAGATGTCATAAGAACATGAATCATAGCATTTTGAGTCAAGTTTCTAAACTACTAATGTTTTTAAAAATGGTCAAGTATAATTAGGTCAAACATTAGAAATTCAAAGAGGTAGTATTATTTTTTAGAAAAATTAGAGTAGTTATCTTTCCATGTAGCCCATCATTTTTTGAGCATCATCTAGTATTTTTGAAATCCTTTGTTGGAAAGTTATATAAGATCTAGTTTGTATGTCCTTGGTGAGATTGAATTTTCATTACATTTAGGTCACACACATGTGGTGACTACCTCTTAAGTTATACCTTACATGGGTATATTTTATAACTTATTGTGACACCCTTGGATATTACTCTTTGAGCAATACCTTATACAATGTAAGGGTGTGTTAAATACATTCATATTAATTGAGTAATTATAGTTTCCAAAATTCCATATGAGCATCCTCTTGAATAAGAGAAATTTATACATAGGCAGTAAATTAACAATCCTACTAAGGTAAATCCATTTTAAAATGTTAAGAAATAGGCAATCCCATTTAATAGGTGGCCAATACTCGAGATACCATTACATCAAAGATCCATAGTGGGTTCCATGGAATCCTTATCTATTACACATCATATTCAAATATTTGAATAACATACACACGTTCTTATTTATTTTGTTCCAATTAAATAATAAAAAACTCAATTATGGTTTCCATGAACCTATACTCATTTTAATCCTACTATTATTTCACAAACACAATCCCATTATATACAAAGCATACTAGATCATACAGTGACATATATTTCACTTATACATGTTCCTCGATAGCATTACCATTTTATTACACCATATTCATAGTGGGGAGATATATATGAGCATCATTTATATGTGATCATATATTAGTCTATTCACATTTTTAAAAAATCCCATAAAAAATAAAAACATTCAAAAAAAAAAAAAATCCAACATATACATATTTTATTGGCTCCTTGGCATCTATGTATTAGTTTCATGTTGATGGTTAGCATATTAGTTACATCTACATACACATGAGTTTCACACTTCTATTTGAGTGTGATAAAAACATACATAAATACATGATCTATACACTTTTAAATGTTGGGATTTCCCTCCACTCACATCACTGAGAAATTGGGGGAATCTACCTCTATGATCATGATACATCTAGGTTATATCATTCTATGGTAACTTTAAATTATCATGCTTAAGCTCATATATGTACTTAGACATGCCCTTATACATGATTATATATTTCATAGTGTATTTGATATGTTTTTTACTTGACATTTTTGGTTAGCACATTAGATCCATGGGTGCTATGATATGTTTATGTTGGTTACTTGTGATTTCCTTAATGTACTTCCTTGAATTCCTTGCCTTTATATTATATTTTTTTCTATCGATCATTTGAATATGATCCATTGATTTTAGCCCCTGTGCCTTCATTTTCTTCTTTGACATTTGAATATGTCATTGATTATTGTATGGAGATTTGACTATGTCATTCTAGATTTTGTGTACATTTGACTAAGTCATTTCCATTTTATTATGTGGCATTTGAAGATGCTCATTATTTGTAGTATATTTTGACAATTATATTTTTATTTGATTTTGAGTGATATTATGTGTGCTTGATTTGCTTGTTGATATTGTACCGATAATATCTAGATGTTACTATGATATTTATCATAAATCTTAAGCTTTGATGTGATCACACTCTATGCACTTCAATTATACATTTACTTAGACATGTTATCCTATATGTTAAATGGTTCATTCACAATCATATGGTTATATTATCCTTTTAAGGTGAGTTAACTACAATTATTTTCTTCCCTCAGATCAAGGAGGGGGTATATTAGTGGGGAAATATCAGCTAGAGCATGTCATAGAGGCATGGATTCCACACATTCATAGTTTTAGATTCAATGGGGGCATGTCACATAGGCATGGATTCCACATGTTTACAGGCACATATTCATTAGGGGCATGTTTTAGAAATCACATTCTTGACACTTATTCAATATTAATCATACCTAAATTGTATTAGGGGCATATTTTGGAAACACGTCCTCCACATTGGCACATATATCAACTTACATATTTCTCCATGTATAGTGTGGGTATGTTATGGTAATATGTCACCCACATGTATTCAAGTTTCTAAATTGGCTAAATCACAAAGTTATATAATATAGATATACTTTTGTGGTAGAATTATATACATTGGTACTATTGGTATACACCATTTCAACATTAGACATACTAAGTTGATTATTTAATGCAATGTGTGATTAATATTTTGAAATCCAAAACAATTTTAGATTCTAAACACTTTCAAGGATTGTCACCACCCACCAAGATGGATTTTTATGAATTATATTAAGCCAATATATTGTAGTAGTTGTTTCACCTTTTTGGTATGGTTGAGATGATTAAATCAATCAATCTTACCATGTTTTTAGGTTTGACTTGATTGTATCATCTATCCTCTCTAGTTTGATAGTGTGATTTGATTGGCTTCACTCACACTCACCATGTTATAGGTATGATTAGATTGCATGGTTGAGCTAGTCTCAAATACCAAGTGGCAATCCACATTTTGTAAAAAGTTAGGGGTATGGTATCCCTTTATCTCTATCTCTCTACCTTCTTATAAAATGCACTTCCCAAATTCAAATTTGTCCTAGTATTTATTTTATTGATTCATAATGATACATCTTTAAAATAAATTTACTAAGAGATAAGGTAATTGCATTTATACAAAGATGTACTTCTAAACCTTTCTCTCTTTCGATTTCAATCATTTCAATAATCTGAATTCTAAATTATATGAACTGATTATATTCTAGAAGATGCTCTTCATTACTAGTCATTCACCAATAAATCAATCAAGTTAGACTCAAGTAGAAATAAGGTGTGTTATACACACTTATTTATTCATTCCTTTCTTTTAAACTAGTAATTTGATTAATATATTAAAGGGAAATTGTAGACACTATTTTTAAATTATATAACACCTTAGTCTTTTACACTTGGAAATATTAAAAATTTGATGTTGTATACACCCTAAATTAGTCAAACAAACAAATATATCATGTCTTTTCACAGTCTTTTATAGGAGATTTTGATTGGAAAATATGAGCCTTATTCACATTAGCCATGTCTTTTATTTTGCTTGTCTTGGTCTTGTTTATTGCTTTGGTTACCTTTTTGCTTATTCCCAATCATTTGTAGAGTTTCAGATGGTCATTTTAGCTAATCCAGACTCTATTTCCCATGCTAATTCCATTCCTCTAGGTCCCAAGCCTATATGATAGGAGTGCTGAGATTGGACTATAGCACTGGACCCTAGGGTGTCCATTTATAATGCTCTTATCCAATGGCATTTTGAGTCCCAATAGTCAATTTACCTCACTTAATGATTACTAAACCATTTTTATCTTCATCCTTAAGTTTTTTTGTCTTTTTAGTGTCATCTAAATGTAGATAAAGTTCTCAAATTTAAAGCAAAGAGTCTCCTATATAAAGGATGTCACATGGTATTTTATATCTAGCACTTATTACTTTAGCATAGTACATAATTAAAAATTAGTCAATAGTATAGCTCAACATTCTACATCACACATATATTTGCATGCTTAATCAAGGAAGGGCCTAGGCAAAAGTTCATTTTTACATCTTCGATGTGCATTGATTATGTACATTCCCTAAGGGAGAACTACATTTGATTTGAGACCGTTGCTTGAGGGTTAATGTAGGTAGTGATCATGGTAGTAGGGGTTCTATATTGTGTGATCATACTTTTTCTAACCTATTTTTTCCTCCTTTTGCTTTTGATGCATTTTTTGTTTCATGTGTGTAGATAGACTTGAGGTTTTAAGGATTGAAACAACTCTACAAGGAACTCTGTTGACATTCATCCTCTAACATTTCAGAGATAAGATCACATAGAGACTATAGATAAAACTAAGAAAACTCAAGTATCCAGAGAACAAAAAAGGACAACATCACTAGACCCCAGGGTGTCTTGTTTCAGCGCTCCTATCCTTTAATTGAACGAAAGATAGTTCTAGGTTCCTGACATCTTCCTAGTCCTGCACAATAGTTTTCAGCCCCTAAATCATTCATCTCAACCTATTTTTCTAAATAAGTTTACATCTCTTACTATGCAATTAATTTGATTAACTTGATATAAATATATATTTTACTATATTTAATTATATTTTTCCCCTTTACTTCAGACCCTTTATTATTTAGGAACTAGACATTAGTTTCCCAAAAATAATAAAATGTTTGGTGAACCCAATGTACTTTGAATAAATCTAAAACCCTAGGTACCCTTAGGGTTTTTACTTTAAATCTTGTGCAAAAATTTAATTACAAATTTTTGATTTTTTTATAAATTTTTGTGCATTTATTTTATTTAAATTTATTTTAGAATTTAAATTACATAAATAGTTTTCAAAATTTCTAAAAACCCAACCCAAAACCCTAGATTTTTAAACTAGGTCCTCAAACCCCAACCTTCCTTACAATTATTAGATAATTTTTTTTAATTCTTTACAAATTGTTTGAAGTGTCAATTTTTTTTCTCGAAATCTCAATGTTAATAGTTATTTTATGAAAAAATTAAATTTTAAATCTTTAATTTTTGTATAAATTTTTGTGCATTTATTTTATTCAAAATTATGTTTAGAATTTAAATTATTACAATAATTTTTAAAAATTATAAAACCCCAACCCAAAACTCTAGATTTCCAAACTAGGCCCTCAAACCCCAAGCTTTCCTTACAATTTTTAGATAAAATTTTTGGAATTTTTAAAAATTATTTGGAGTGTCAAAAATATTTTCAAAATCTCTATGTTAGTAGTTATTATTTCATTTATTTTCTTAATAGTAATTTTATATATTCTCTTTGGTGAAAGAAATAAAATGGCCACTACGACACTTCTTCCCTCTCAACCGATTGATCAATTACTAAATTTTTATCTTAAATATGACAATGAATGGACAAATTTGTAAAATTGCACATTAGCTAAAAATATGGAAAATGATATCATTTATAATGAATATAATTAATATTATTGTAATGTGGAATATAATGATACATATGAAAGTGATAGTGAAGAAAAAGTAGATGCATTTTATTCTCTCAAACCTATCTCTTTTATTCCCTCTTCTAAAGAAAATAATAGTGATAAATGAGAAAGATACTTTTCACCTCATTCTCCTATGCACAATGTACCAAATGAACAAATTAGTCATGCACTTCCAAGTGAACCTCTTATTGGTGATAATTTTCTTCCATATGAACCTAATCTCTCTCTCTCTCTCTCTCTCTCTCTCTCTCTCTCTCTCTCTCTCTCTCTCTCTCTCTCTCTCTCTCTCTCTCTCTCTCTCTCTCTCTCTCTCTCTCTCTCTCTCTCTCTCTCTCTCTCTACTTCTACATTCTCTTACTTCTCATATTGCAAATGAAAATAATCCATACACTCCATCTATGGATAACATAGATGCACATAATATTCCAATTTCACATGATAATTTATTTCATAGTAGAAAGGAATTAAATTCTTCTCTTACACCTCTCCCTAGTGATAATGGAAGTGATATTCACTATGATAGTGAACATGCAAATGAATATGAAAATGAGAGTGACTATGAACAAAATTTTAATGATAATATTGCATTGGATAATGATGATTATTATGTACATAGTGAATAAAATAATGCATCTCATGTTTCTAACTCTTCTCTCACTCTTCCTTTCAAACATAATGCACTACCAAATGTTGTTTTTAATTTTATGCATGATTCTATTGAAAATAATGCACATATCAATAATAACATCATATCCACTCAATTAGAATGTGATTCAATAAAACATAAAGATACAAATGAATCTCCTGAGTGACCCCCCACTACAGTAGTACATGTTTGTCACTCTTTACCTAAAGGGAGTGGTATCCCACATCCCTCTACCAAGGTCCACGTCACCATTCCTCCAAAGATTCAAGTGAGCATACCCCCTCTCTATCATCCAATTTGTAAATATAGCTATAGCATTCCCATGGCTAAAATTAATGATGAAATTCAATGATTAAATGAACCACTTCAAGATTATTTCTTTCATGTGTGAAGTTGGTGAATTAAAACACCAAGTACATCTGCTTACATTGGAAAGCAAGGCTTATAATTATTAGATGGATGCCAATGATTAACATGGTAACCCTCTAGTGAAGACATTCGTAAAAGATTCATTCCTTATGTATTTATAGATACCATCATTACCTCACTTTGATGGAACTAGAGATCCATTTGTACATGTTCAAGCTTTTTAGAAGGCTTTGCCATCTCATGCAAGTCCTTAGATTCTACTAAAATTGTTCTAGCACACATTAGTGGGGGAAGTACATAATTAGTTCTCTCATCTAATCCCCATTAGCTCTTTGCATACATATGATGAATTAGAGGAGGCATTTCTCACATATTACATAACAAACATGGGCCCTCATGTCAAATACGAGAAACTTGCCACATTGCATCAAAATACTTCAAAGCTAGTTATTGATTATATCTTACGATTCAAGATTCACATGTTAAGATTAATCTATAAGCTAATAGATTTAGAAATTCAACATATCTTTATTAAGGATCTTCATCAACCTCTCTTCGATCATATATTATATTAGACATAGTCCTCTTTTAGGAACTTATGCTATACAGTTCTAGCTTTGGAAAAGAAATTGGGATTGATTGAGATAAATTCAGTTGATCAAATTACTCTAGATTTCACAGTAACACCTCCATCTAAAGTTCCTAACACACAACATACACTATGTCCTAAAGAAGATAGGAGATCTCAACCAAAAAAATAACTAGTTAAGAATAGAGAGCAAGTTTTTACAGCACAACCTACAATATGCACTATAGATAACAACAACAAGGCACCACTATAGTTTGATTCAATATGAGATAGCCCATGTGTCATATTATCAGCACCACTATATAGGATGTTAATCACATTACCTTCTACTCATAATTGAGATCCACATCTCTTGTATAAACAACCACATCAACCCTTTTGTAACTATCATCATATTTGTGGACACAAAGATAATAATTGTTTTGGACTCAAGGATTGCATTAATAGATGTGTTGATAACGGCATCATCACATTTACATAAGGGGTATCGATATGTCCTCAATCCTAAAACCATAGACCTCATTCCTCCATGAATGAGTTATCCCAAGACATTCCTTCACCATAATCATCGATTACTCATAATGAGAGTAATGCAGCTTCTAGGATAGCTCCTTATAGGAAATCTCTTATTCCACCTATTAAGAAGGTTTGAAAACTAGTACAATGAAATTAGCCTATATATAGCACTATATTATGAGGAGTACATAGTATAGTTCCATATATATATCTAGCATAGTCATAGACACCATAGTAGAGTACGACTCCAAAGAGATATTCATTACAACCAAGTTTTCTAGGTCCTATCTTACGTAGTAACCCACTACAGTGAAGATTAGATGAACTCACATCATAAAGTACTTCTCTAGAGAGATATTCACTATGGCCAAGTATTTTGGGTCCTATCTCAGGTAGAAACCCACTACAGTTAAGATTAGATGATCCCCCATCATAGGTTATAGTTCTATCTCAATCTTTTGCTTAGTTATATGCATCACAATAGAGGCCACAGGTTGTTATTTCATGCAAAAATCTACTATGATTATGGATAGATGAGCCTTCTTCACAACACATAGTTTTAGTTGCACATCTAGTAAGGTTACATTTGGTAGAGTCTCCATGTACAAATATAATTAGTGTACTATAGATATTACCAGATATAGAGCATGTTCCTACACAACATGAGTAGTATGGGCATTTTTTCAATTGGCCATTAGGGTTTAGATAGTGATAAAACATAGAGTGATATAACACACATTCATACTGGTATATGTTCATAGAATCACTTAGAAGGGCAATGATGGAGCCAAAGGACCAGCCTTTGTATTCTTGAGCCAGTCTCAGGGAATTGATCATAGAATGCTCTCTTACATTAAATTATACTAAAAAATAACATTCCGAGTTCTAAATAGCCATCCCTAGCCAAAGCAAATTATCCAAATCTGAACTTTACCAATATCCTATTTTTTTCAATCATAAACTAATTCATCTTATCAAAATAGTTTACTAATTTCAAAGCAAACAAATTTTTTGCTCGCATATGATTACAAATCAAACCTAACATCACACTTTAACATATCATGAACAATCAAATCACATCCTAGAAAACATTTTACCAAAACATATGCAACCTCAAAATCAATACCAAATTAGCTTTTTCTAATCAAGCATTTGCAACAAATATAACAATATATTTCAAATCCCAGAACATAGTATGCATGAGTCAAAATCAAAACACACACACACACACACACACACACACACACACACACACACACACACACACACACACACACACACACACACACACACACACACCAAAATTTTCAAAACATATACATCACATCAAATATAATCAATTATGAATGGGTGTCAAGCCCTCACTTCTCAATCTCACTCTTTCCTCTAGTACTAGTCCCATAATCTAACCTAGCACTCGATGACCCCACACCTCCTCAAGATACCACATGCCTCTTGTGATGACTCTCTCAATCCAATAGTTGACCATTCTCCTTACATAAGTTTTCATACCACCTTTAAAGTTATGTATACTCATATATAATCCTCATACTCACTAATCCAAAATTAGGTGGGGGCATCCTATGCTTATCGAACTCCACCCTAAGTTCATCTCTCTCTCTCCCACTACTCTAACATATACATCTATCACTATAGTAGCTTTATCAAATAGATTAGCCTAAACACTATCTATAACTATCACTCACTTTATCAAACCCTCCACCACATCATCAAGTACATGTTATGTGAGCTCCCTGATTGTCAAGTAAATGATGATGTCCTAATACTCATCAAATTCACTTCTTACCCCAGCTTGTGCTTCATCCTAATCACCTCCCCACTCCACTTACACATAAAGTCCAACACTATTTAGATATACACTTTCAAATCAAACTAAAGTGCAAATTCATACATTACTCAAATGTAATCATTGTTTACCTCTGATAATCTAGATCAGCTCAATATCCTTATACCAAAGAGTATCCCCTCCATCAATAGGATATAATGGAAACCCATTGATGCCTCAGCCACCATGTAGTATATGCATCTATACATATTAACATCATCCTCATCAAGGATATCTATAGCTGCATTCTGCACATCTAAAGGTAATGGTCCCTACTTAACCTTAATAGGCCTCACACGAGTTGTTACCCTCATTGGTACCCATGTACTCCTCACCCACACCTATGCTACTTAGGACACATCTTGTAGTACCCCAAACTATCTATTCATGTGCACATACTAAAAATTATCATACACTCCAACCTAGTGGTCATTTATCTAACAACTGACCCTCACATATTGTAACTGCACTTTATCCTTGACCCACCAATGAAATCTTCTATAGGGCCTCGATATGATATCATGACCCACTAATTTGTCTAATAAACATCTATAATGATCAATCCCAGGAGACTAGATAGCCAATGTACTCATCCACCACTCCCTAAAAGGCCATGGAGGTGCCCACCTAACCTTGGTAATCCAATCTATCACACAACTTCCTATGTTCTCATAAGCTCAACAATTGAATAAGGTAAATACACTCACACCACCATTGAAGGCCTCTTGTGTAAACCTGTAAATATCCCTATATAGGTGGGCAAGCATAGTCCTACCCCATGAGAACATAGTGTAATATACCTCAACACTACTCATAATCTAATGTATTCTATATGAAATCAACACTCCAATCCCCAAGGGCAGCACTAGTAAAATACGAGGATGCACAATCAATAACATCAACACCCATGTCATCTTGCAATGTCATACATTATTTTTTGACTGGTAAATGCAAAATGCAATACACATCCTCCATAGGGCCTCGATATGATATCATGACCCACTAATTTGTCTAAGAAACATCTATAATGATCAATCCCAAGAGTCTAGATATCCAATGTACTCATCCACACTCCTTAAAATGGCCATGGTGGTGCCCACCTAGCCTTGGTAATCCAATCTATCACACAACTGCTATGTTCTCATAAGCTCAACAATTCAATAAGGTAGATACACTCACACCACAACTAAAGGCCTCTTATGTAAACCTATAAATATCCCTATATCGGTGGGCAAGCATAGTCCTACCCCATGAGAAAATAGTGTAATATACCACAACACTACTCATAATCTAATGCATTCTATATGAAATCAACACTTCACTCCCATCCATAGAAATAAATGTAGCTAACAACATGTCCAACCAATTTTGTAGGCATGAAACACTAGATTGTACTATAATTGATAGTAGCACATCACTATCATTACTTCTTCAATGTATACCCAAGGGCACACCAGTAAAATACAAGGATGCACAATCAATAGCATCAAAACCCATGTCATCTTGCAATGTCATACATTGTTTGTTGATTGGTAAATGAAAAATGCAATACACGTCCTCCAGAGTCACAGTAATCTCCCCTGTAGGAAGCTAGAAAGTATATTTATATTGATTCCACCTCTCACATAAGGTAGTAATTAGATACCTATCCCATTTCAATATGCTTAGGTCACACACATGACCCAAATCAGCCCTATTTATGATAACTCTCTCATCAGTAGACAATGTTAACAACCTCAATGTCTCCATAACATAGTCCCTATAAAACATTCTCATTCGCACCTCACCTTGAAACCACCAAAAATAACATATATATCAGTCCACAATCCCAGATCACTAGATAATAAAAAATAAAAACAACTAACCAAGTAACATCTCAAAAAATCCTACCCATATGATAACAATACTAGGTATAGGATAACAGTGATGGACAAGATCGCTAGAACCTAGACAGTAGTGCTAGATCCTAGATAGTAGTGCTAAAACTTAGATAAGAGGGTTGGATATAGGATAGGAGCACCAGAACTAATGATATTTTTAATACAACACTTTAAATAGCTAAAAAATCAATAAAATAGGCTTAAAATAAACAAACACCAAACATTAAGGTTACTTACCAAGCTAACATCACCACTAGCCTCAACTTGGACTACCAACTACTCAAAATAAGTCATGATAGGTGTTCATCTCCTTAATATATCTCTCACTCTAGATCTCTAATCAAAATAGCCAATATAGAAATAAATCAAGAATCAATCTAATTTCCTATATTACGTATTTTTCTCAATCAATGTAAAATATCATTTTGCCAGTAACTTAAACCCTTCAACACCGTTATCCAAACTATTTTCTTGCATATAATCATGATAATCATACCTTAGACATAATTCAATATTTTCTCTCTTACTACTTCGTTTTCCTACTATGATAGAATCTCTATATTTATATTATACTTAAAGACACACACATTGGTCCCTACTAATAAAAACTTGTTACACTTTCAACAACTTAGTCTAATCAATCAAACAACCTTTCAATATCTACACAACATACCAAACTTGCACCTATTCCTATGCCACTAGTCATCACTTTTGGCTCAACCTCCTCTATCATAAATTTTGTCCCTCTCCCCAAAATGGGGGCATCATTCCTACTATTCCTATTTATACACCTACCCAACAAGACCATCCAATCTCATAGGTGAAGACACCATGATTTATACACATCCAGTAGTCATATTATTAGATTCAACTTAGATTAGTCAAAATGTATAGTGATTGAGATTACATGGGTCACTCTACATTACTCAAGACATTCATAGGGATATACCTTCAGTTTAGAAATACAGAGACTATTCAAATATAGTGGTTCAGATAACATGAATCCATAGTGATTTTCATTTACAGATACACAAACTATTCAAATATAGTGGTTTAGATCATATGGATCCATAGTGATTTTAATTTATAGATACACAGAGTATTTAGATATAGTGGTTCAGATCATATAGATCTATAGTGATTTCAATTTATAGATATATAAACTATTTAAATATAGTGATTCAGATTATATGGATCCATAATGACTTTAATACAGATTTAGAATCAAATACCAGATTTAGGGGAATGTATATTTATAGATGTCTTACACATATAACTTCATACATCATGACATAGTTACAGGACTAGATAGCAAATTATAGGCAAGTGCAGAGTCCAATGCTTTGATCTCTATTTTTGCACATGGGGCATGGCACAATAGGTCATATCACATGTAGTTATATATATTTATAGATTGTATAGATGCATCATTCACATACTAGACTTGGGGACATGCCACATATGTTCATGTTATTCATCACTCAAAACCATATAGATGTAATGGTAGGACATGTCATTCTCTTCTTACACATTGACAAAAATTTTATATTAGACCCAATATTACCTAAGTTGTCACCAGATTGGACGGCATGGCCATCTATAGTGGTTGGTCCATTATATTACCCAGACCCAGACTACAAAATTTTGTATGGGATAGAGGACATACATTGGTTTTGTGTCTTTGAGCATCTCTCAGTTCTAGTTCAGATATTCAGAGTGGGGGCATGACAAATTTTGATCTTCATAGAACACATATTTTATACATGCATTACAAATTACATGAGTTTATGTGGGATAGAGGATAGACATTAATTTAAGACATCTGAGCATTCCTCATCTTCAATCTAATTCAGCATAGGGGGTAAGAATTTCCCTCCTTTTCCATGTTATACAGATTCCACTTCTAAAATCAATATAGGGATAGTTATTTCAGGGATTCTTTCTTTTTCCAAGCACAATTCGACTCTCCATCCACTTCCCTGGCTAGGAAATGAGTTGGACCCTTTGCAACACATTCATCTACATGTAGGTAAGTTTAGGTACACATTTTATTTTCTTTATTTTATTCTAGTATTCATTTCATTGCATTACTAGAATAAAAAGGGGGCAAATATATGCACACTAAATTGGTCAAACAACCACACACATCGCATCTTTTCATAGTGCTTTTACAAGAGACTTTAACTAGATAATATGATCCTTATTCACATTATCCATGTCTTTTATTTCACTTGTCTTGGTATTTTTTCTTACTTTGGTCACATTTTTACTTATTCATAGTCATCCATAGCCTTCTACATGATCATCCTAGCTCAACCAGATTCAATTTCATGTGTTAATTCAATCCCCTCAGGTCCCAGGCCTATAAGACATGAATGTTGGGATTGGACTACAGCACTGAACCCTATTGTATCAATTTTTAGTGATCTTATCCTATGGCATTTTGAGTCCCAATAGTCAATTTACCTTGCTTAATGAGTCCTAAACCCTTCTTAGATTCATCCTTAAGTTTTGCTTGTTTTTCTAATGTAAGCCAAATGTGATTAAAGTTTCAAAATTTAAAATAAAGTGTCTCTTATATAAATAACTTCACAAGGCATTTTATATCTAGCACTTACTATTTTGTCACATTACATAATTGAAAATCAGTCAATAGTATAGCTCAACATTCTACACCACACATAGATTTGCATGCTTGATCAAGGAAGGGCCTAGGCAAAAGTTCATTTTTGCATCTATCATGCATGTTGATTATGCATGTTCCCTAAGAGAGAAATACATATGATCTTATACCCTAGCTTGAGGGTTAATATAGGTATCAATTAGGACAATAGGGTTTCTAGATCATGCGATCATACTTCCCCTAACCTAGTTTTTCCACCTTTTGCTTTTGTTGTATTTGTTGTTTCATGTGTATAAATAGACCTAGGGTTTGGAAGATTTAAATAGATCTATAAGGAGATTTATCAACATTCAACATCCAAAATTTCATAGATAGGATTGCATATAGATAATTGACAAAACCCATAAAACTTAGGTCTTCATGAGTAGTTTGGATAATAACTATAGAAAAGATAATAATGCAGGACCCTAGGGTGTCCTATTTTGGTGCTCCTATCCTTTCACTAAATGAAATACAGTTCTAGGTTCTTGATGTCTTCCTAGTCTTACACAATAGTTTTCACCCCCTGAATCATTTGTCCCAACCTATTTTCTAGATAAGTTTACCTCTCTCCCCATGCAATTGATTTGTTTAAATTGATATATATCTATATTTTACTATATATAATTATATTTCCCCCCTTTACTTTAGACCCTTTATTATTTAGGAGCTAGAAATTGGTTTTTCAAAAATAATAAAATATATGTTCCTCTATATTCTAGACCTTTTTTGATTCTACAAGTCTTGCATCTACATTATCTTAAACCCCTTGGCCTATCTCATAGTCTAACCAATCATATATTTAGGAACCATGCATTTTATCCTACCTAGAATACTCAAAGCCTATTTATCTTATACCTCTACAAGGTCTAAGCCTACACTTATTTTCATGTTCCCTAGAAACTTATGTCGTAGACAAACACTTGCATTGACACAAGTGTCCTAATCCAACACAAGTGTTTAGTGCCCTAACAATTATGTAATTTAGAAATTAAAAATATTCTAATGGTCAAACTAAATGTTTTATGTGAGTTATTATTCATTGGGATTGGTTTACATATAAGATCAACACACATTCAGTCCTCACTTATAAATTTATTACCTAATTACTAATCAACTTACAAAAATCATTCAATCAAACACTTAAGTGAGCAAAACTTCCTTATTTTCTCCTATTTCCATATCAATCATAGGGACAACATATCTACAAGTATAAAGTACTGAAGGAGTATTCCAATAACTTTATTTTCAAATGTAGAAGATAGGTCATTATTACACTTGCTTATCAAACATTTCATGATTCACACACATGCCAACACAGGAGAAAACTACATAAGTCTTAGACCTTCCTTAAACTATTGGATATGTAGGAAAAACTCATTGGTATAAAGTTATTTAGGTAAGATGAACACCATGTACCCACTAATCCATTTTTTTCATTACCAATTTGAAGATGAATAATTAGGGTTTTAAACTTTTGACAAGGAGTGATTATCCATAACCTATATTTAAATACACCAGAGTGAAGACAATGAAAAACCTATAAGCATTTAGGTGGTTGCATCCTTTTTCAATAGGTATTACATACTAGATACCTACATCCAACCCATACAATAGCATTAATGCAACCATCCTAGGTTGACATAAGTGTCTATGGTTACAAAGGCACAAAATCTATAATTTGAAAATTGTTCCAAAATATTCTTTTATTCTGCTTCATACCTATTATAGATTTAGGTCTGTATTAGCATAAAAACTAACCATGTATCTTATTTCATTATCATTATCATATCTAGCATAGTTGTACTACCCACTTTTAGCATGTCTCAATGTAATTAATTCAATATATATTCTATCTGAGTTGTGTAATTAATTGGCTTGATATATATCTATTTATCACCATTGTGCCTATTCATTGATATATCATTAACCTTATAATACAATCCACATCCAGAAATTCTAAACACTCCCAAAAAATTTAATGGTGCTTCATCTTCAAAGGTTACGAATGGCCAAAAGGGAGACCAAAAAGAATAAGGGAAAATAAAAGCCTACCTATAGTACACCTAATAGGAACTTTAATGATAATTGAAACTTAACAAGCCAAACTTTTACCTTTAATAGACCTATGTGGGATTTCAAATTCACCTTATTGATTTTGAAATGAGCTAGAGATATAAAATGAGTAAGCTCATCTAGTTTAACTTATACTCCTAGGTATCCCTATGAATTTTCCCACCAAAATAGTCTGAACCTTGACAGGTTTCCACTCTCACATAGCATTGCAGACATTGCCAAAGATTTATGATGTTTTATTTAGGATTTGAGCCCTACAAACCATTCATGATTCATTTTTTAGATAAAATATGACCTCATTAGTCCTTTGATCATGATTACAATTATTTATAAAGATAAATAAAACCATAGATGTCTAGGGCATTAGGATCTAGATATCACTATGTCTAACCAAGAATAACTTCTTTGACTTGATTGGGTGTAGAATCTTTCATAATAGAACCATTAAAAAATGAATTCCTTGGGGAACTAAAAAAGGTTCGATTCCCAAGCAGAAAGTGAATTCAAAATAGAAATAATGCTTAGTTTTAATAAGAAAACAAATCTTAATTACTAAAGCATTGACAAGAGGGAGGTGTTAAATACCCAATCATTAATAAAACCCCAATTAAAACTTTTTTCTAAAAAAACCATTCCCTCAAGTTCTAATCAGAGTGTAAGTTTTGATTACCAAAGCTAATGTTACACAATGCTTATGAATACCTAATTGGGAAAGTGAACCCAATTAGAATTATAAAAACAATTGTATTTACCAATTTCTAATTAGTGGATAAAATATGATTAGCATAGAAGGCAAACATTGTATGCATCATGAATACTTAATTCCCTATTAAAGGCCAATTACATTAGAAAAGTGTTATTTGATATTTCTAAGATGAAATTGGCAATGTAAGTCCTAATTAACACCACAAAGCTTGATCCAAATTGAAAAATACCATAGGAAATTATGCATGTATTCCATGAAGATCAATGTACGACAAGAAGTTCTTAAAAAACATGCAACAACACACACCAAATGAAAGGCAATACAAAACAACAACAAATCAAACACTCTATTTTTTTTACAAAAGATACCCTATCCACCATGGATGCTCTTATGTCAGGAGATCACCTTGTGAGAATGAAAACTTATAGTGTCATGGTGCATGCCTTTTGATTTCTATTAAAAACTTATGGTGTCATGGTGCATGCATTCTAAATTTTATTTCAGTGTTAATATATTTAAATAAAAGTTTAAAATTATGATTATTTGATATTTCTTCATGAAAGACTTCTATGCTAAATTTTACTATGTCATGTTTACTTTATTATGATCATGTGTGAAATTTTGAGTGCATAATGAAGGGAAAGAATATATTGCCATTATTAAAATATTACAATCCATATTGAGTGTTTTTCATATTACTTTGATTTCACATATGATATAGGCACAAGTAAGAACACTACTAATGGTTGAATCAAATGATTCTATAGTGATAGTTCTAGTCGAATTTCATATTTTTTAATATGCCAAGTTTAAGGGACTTGTCCTTTTAAAATGAAACTAGTGACTTTCAACCATAAAAAACATAAATGAATGACTATCTGTTGAAAAAATAGTTTGTCTCTATGTTCTTATTTATTCAATTTATATCAATAATGTTTCTATACCTGTGTGATCACCTTGAACTTTAGAAGGACAAATCCACTTGTATTCAATGTTGGTCATAATGTTAAACATTTTCCCATTCATGGATAATGTCTTTTTTAGATTATCACTCTTTATTGTATTCCTACTTATTTGAGACTTGTCACTTGTATCCTTTGGTCTAAACATCATCTCCTCATTGTAAAACATATTACACCATTTTCATGTCCATTTTGAAATATTCACCTTGATTTGTTTTCTTAGTACAATGTTATGTAATTATTATTTAACCAAGGCATTATTTGTGACCTTAATTTTGAGTATAATATTATTCCAAGTGGCACAAAACCTTTGCATAGGATAACATAACATTCTATTACCTTTCTTAGTTGAGACCATTCCATGACTCTATTGGCTAGAATCATAATATCATGCCATACAAAACACTTCCATTTGAAATTTATGTAAACATATTGCCTCATTATAAGTGATTAGATATGAGAATGATTATTATTGATCTATGTGTCAAATATATTGTGGCAACACCTAATAGACCTCTCCACATAACCAAATTGATTTATATGTCACTCTATGAATCCATTCTAAAATAATGAAGACATGTGGATGGTATAATCATTTTTATATGCCATAAATGATGTGTCATGTTTGAATCAATGTGAAGAGTCATTTAATATCAGTTATATCCATAACCTTAGTGATTATTCGAGTAGAGACAATGTGCTATACCACAAACTTTATAGGGTAACTAAATGACCATGTAGACCCTTGGTCCCACTATTAGGTTTTATTGAATTTGGTTAGACTATTCATGAATTTAGACTTGACCAAGTCTTAGTTTTGTGGGTATGGATATAGACCACAATTTAATAAGGAAATAAATGTGAACATTAGCTCATTATAGTTATAAAATAAAATCGATTGGTGAGGATACTTAATTATTAAAGGCTCATTGATTCAATAAATAAGGCCATACATAGTTTATGATGTGGATAAGTGGAAACCATTCCATTTCCACACCAATGAATTTCACTAGAAAAGGTTTGAGTGGTTAGCTACCTTGTGAGACTATGGACCCATGGACTTCCAAACTATGGTTAAATAAATTTGAAGTATGTGAAGGCCACTAAAGTATTAAACATTTATTGTGATAATTTTTGATATGTGGGATCAATTGAATATTACTATGATCACTTTAGTGGAAACATAGTTATAATATTAGATTTGATTCATGGCCACAATTATACAGTTGAGAGTCTCTCAATGTGAAAATCACTTAGCAGGTGGCTAATTTATAACATTACTCAAACCTTATTCACATTATATATATATATATATATATATATATATATATATATATATATATATATATATATATATATATTTGTACGTACGTACATACATATGTATGTATGTATGTATGTATAGATTCATGTGAATAAGTTTTGAATATTATTACAAATTAGCCACCTGCTAGCTGATTTTCATGCTGAGAGACTCTAAGGGATTTATGTAAGCTGGTTGACTCTATGGATAATTTTTACCTCATTGACTTGTGACCCATAATAATACATTATAAATTATAGAATTTAATATAATAATATACTTGGATAAGTTAATAAATTATAGAGAGTGTGTATACTGAAATTTGGTCTTCAGTACTTGACACTGACAAGTTTCACACATATAAACAGAGCACTAGAACAAGATCATAATTAACCATATTATCTCATTTCTATTATATCTTATGATTCAAACCTTCAATTATGTCATTAAACACTTACATAAATCTCATTGTATATTTCAAACATATTAAATATCTTATGTAGATATGCTCGGACTCCCGATTCAATTAAATTATACATAATGTGGTTATACTAATTATGATAGTTATCACCATTCAAATAATGACATGCACTTATTGGAATTGATCTGATCCCTATCTTTTTTTTCATCTCAATAGCCTAGCATGTGAGTGGTGTAAATAATTACTAAACTACACTCATATATAAACAAACCAAGGTCTTATTTAAAAATAGACTTGGCACTTATCTGATATACATCTACACATTAATTTACACTCTTTGAATATGGAATATTCTTATCAAATTTGCATACCTATCACTAGGAATAGTCACAAAACAAGTCTAAATAATTCACAAGAAAAGTAAAAATAAGAACTATGAAGTATCAAATCCAATCATTAATTGCATACACATAATGAAGGAGAATAATTACACAATCACAATACGTAGAATAACAATGCATGGTGTGATTATCCTCATTTGTGTATTAGATACATAGGATATTGTGAATCATTACATTGGGGTGGTTGGGGTAAGCTCAACCCATTAAAAATTTCCTCCATTTTATCATGTTTTATCCCTCATAAGCACATCTAGGGTTTCAAGGCAAAGGGGGCTGATTTCCAGATTTGTGCATGTCTTTCAGGGTTGGGATAAAAAAGATAGAACAAGAAAAAGAGTTGAAAGTGATTGTATAATCATTATGCCACACTTCAATGCAATTCAGTACTAACTAGTCGGTCAGTATCGACTTACAATACTTACCTAGATATATGAAACCAACCTAGTGTACGTAGAGATCCAGTTTTGGATCCAAATGAACCAAAAATTTGATTTATCTTGATTTTCACATTCATAATGAAATCATAGTTAGAAATTCAACTACAAAAGCTAAGTGTTTTTATTTTTTAGCATTTTATATATTTACATTATGTCCTTATCAAATCAAAAGAATCATTATCAATCATTTACATTTAGATGTATGTTTAAATATCATATTTGTTGATCCACATTAAAATTTAAAGTTATATCCTAATTAGATTAATATAAACCATTAATCTAAATTTAGTAAAAACATAGAGTTAAGTGTGAGACTTAATATAATAAGATCACATTAGAATAATTAGAAACCATAACTTAATTATGGATTTTCTATCTGATATCCAATGAGGGTAAGTTTTCAGGGGGTTTTATATTTTTAGATGTTTTGAGTCGTATGGTGGGGCCCGTATTAGCTTTGAATAAACTTAGGTGAAATTATCTCTTGAGCACCCTAATAATGGGATCGAGATCACAACTTAGTGTGTGATTAAAAAATTCAACCACAAGTAAGTTATCCATATTACTTCAATGGGATTAATTGTGGATGAATTCATATGATTTGTTTCACATTAGTATGATACTTGTTAATATGTATGTGAGCATTCAATTTTAAAGTTTTACATAATCACAATGAATTTATTATGAAAAGAAAAAAAAAATTGGCACCAAAAGTTTATAAAATCTGAAAGAAAACAGTCGGTGTCTTCATGTGAAATGTAGTAAATGGTCATTATTTCACACAAAATTATTATGCAGGTGCCTAAACATTATATAAAGTGATAAAATATATAATAATATGATTAAATTATTTAAGATAATGACAAACCTAAAGGCTAATTAGGCTTAACATAACTAAATGAAATAATAATAGACCTATGCAAGAATGTGTGGAGAAATGATAGGTTTCAAGGGTATCTTGAAGTTTTAAATATTTAGGTAGATGAATAGTATGTTATGAGGTGACTTCATGTACTCTATCTCACTAGATAAGAGAGGAAATGGCTTGAATATAGTCACTATGGTTTATTGCCTTGTTTTGCTTACAAACCCTAAGCATGAGCTAACAGAGGTTGTAGTAAGACTCTGGAGAAGAATGGCAAAGGATATAATTGGAATAGGTCAATATGAGTGTTAAAAACCTATTTAAGGTGTTTCAAATAAAAAATAAAATACAATATGACATTTCTAAGTCATTCTCTGGCTCAAGCTCACCAAATGAAGTCTTATTAGACCAAGATGTATTTCTCAAGCTTAAAATAGTATAAACAAAATGTATGGGAATATAATACCCTATAGATAGTTAGGTACACTTTTCTACTTTTTATTTGTGGCATTTTTTCATTGATTAAGGTACCAAGTTTTATGAATCATCATTAAGATGATAAGTATATTTTTGGCTACCTAGAGGACTAGAAGTGAATCAAGGGAAAGAATTGGCTTC
Source organism: Torreya grandis (assembly GCA_037957365.1). Classification (NCBI taxonomy): domain Eukaryota; kingdom Viridiplantae; phylum Streptophyta; class Pinopsida; order Cupressales; family Taxaceae; genus Torreya; species Torreya grandis. The sequence continues at coordinate 570,049 of JARHVA010002206.1, forward strand.
CCAAGTTATTGAAATGAGTTAAATTGATATTGAAACCACCTTGACATCATTATTCACTCAAATAATACACTCACCATCATAATTTATTGTACCTACACCTGTAAGGACACATTAAATGCTATGTTTTTGTAAAAAATTGAGCTCAAAATAGGCTATTTGAAATTTTAAACTAGCGTAAACTATTGAAGAAGGCTGATTAAGGTGTTTCATATATCCATATGTCTAAAATTTGATACTAGAAATCAAAAATATTTTCATACTAGGTATTTGGATTGACAATAAACTAGGAATAAAAAATATTTGAATTCATATGAATATGGTTCACCAAATGTTTAACCATAGAATTTGAGATGTGGAGGATCTAGGGTTAAGAATATAGAAATGATTGAACACAAGGGTGATAAATAGATCTATAGTAGGCCAACTAATTACAACACTCAAATATAATATATATAGAATTTATAATGTTGATATATGCTTAAAATAACAAGTACAACTATGATAAATATTGTAATGATAATACAAATAAGGTACTTAGCTGATCTTAATTCTAATAAAGATCTAGATCTAGAATAAGAGGGAAGAAAAATGGAAGAGCATACTATAATAATCACCAAATTTTATATTTAATTCTTATGTATCCTCAGACACTTGTGTGAACGTTAGATGGTTACATCGATGCTAGTGTCTAGGATAGATGTAGGTGTCATATATGGAATACCTACTAGAACATGATGCATTTACCTAGATGTTTCTAGGTTTTTCATCACCTTTAATCTAGTGTATTTAGATCTAGGTCATGGATTATCACTCGTCAAATAGAAAAATCCTAGTTTTCCTCCTTCTAGTGGCTACGAGAAAAATGGGTTAGTGGGCACATAGTGTCAAGTTTTTCCAAAGACCTCTATATCAATTAACTCTACCTCCATAGCCAATAGTGTATTTGATATGTTTTTTACTTGACATTTTTGGTTAGCACATTAGATCCATGGGTGATTTGATATGTTTATGTTGGTTACTTGTGATTTTCTTAATGTACTTCCTTGAATTCCTTGCCTTTATATTACATTTTTTTCTATCGATCATTTGAATATGATCCATTGATTGTAGCCCCTGTGCCTTCATTTTCTTCTTTGACATTTGAATATGTCATTGATTATTGTATGGACATTTGACTATGTCATTCTAGATTTTGTGTACATTTAACTAAGTCATTTCCATTTTATTATGTGGCATTTGAAGATGCTCATTATTTGTAGTATCTTTTGACAATTATATTTTTATTTGATTTTGAGTGATATTATGTGTGCTTGATTTGCTTGTTGATATTGTACTGATAATATATAGATGTTACTATGATATTTATCATAAATCTTAAGCTTTGATGTGACCACACTCTATGCACTTCAATTATACATTTACTTAGACATGTTATCCTATATGTTAAATGGTTCATTCACAATCATATGGTTATATTATCCTTTTAAGGTGAGTTAACTGCAATTATTTTCTTCCCTCAGATCAAGGAGGGGGTATATTAGTGGGGAAATATCAGCTAGAGCATGTCATAGAGGCATGGTTCCACACATTCATAGTTTTAGATTCAATGGGGGCATGTCACATAGGCATGGATTCCACATGTTTACAGGCACATATTCATTGGGGGCATGTTTTAGAAATCACATTCTTGACACTTATTCAATATTAATCATACCTAAATTATATAAGGGGCATATTTTGGAAACACGTCCTCCACATTGGCACTTATAGCAACTTCCATATTTCTCCATGTATAGTGTGGGTATGTTATGATAATATGTCACCCACATGTATTCAAATTTCTAAATTGGCTAAATCACACAAATATATAATATAGATATACTTTTGTGGTAGAATTATATACATTGGTACTATTGGTATACACCATTTCAACATTAGATATACTAAGTTGATTATTTAATGCAATGTGTGATTAATATTTTGAAATCCAAAACAATTTTAGATTCTAAACACTTTCAAGGATTGTCACCACCCACCAAGATCGATTTTTATGAATTATATTGAGCTAATATATTGTAGTAGTTGTTTCACCTTTTTGGTATGGTTGAGATGATTAAATCAATCAATCTTACCATGTTTTTAGGTTTGACTTGATTGTATCATCTATCCTCTCTAGTTTGATAGTGTGATTTGATTGGCTTCACTCACACTCACCATGTTATAGGTATGATTAGATTGCATGGTTGAGCTAGTCTCAAATACCAAGTGGCAATCCACATTTTGTAAAAAGTTAGGGGTATGGTATCCCTTTATCTCTATCTCTCTACCTTCTTATAAAATGCACTTCCCAAATTCAAATTTGTCCTAGTCTTTATTTTATTGATTCATAATGATACATCTTTAAAATAAATTTACTAATAGATAAGGTAGTTGCATTTATACAAAGATGTACATCTAAACCTTTCTCTCTTTCGATTTCAATCATTTCAATAATCTGAATTCTAAATTATATGCACTGATTATATTCTAGGAGATGCTCTTCATTACTATTCATTCACCAATAAATCACTCAAGTTAGACTCAAGTAGAAATAAGGTGTGTTATACACACTTATTTATTCATTCCTTTCTTTTAAACTAGTAATTTGATTAATATATTAAAGGGAAAATGTAGACACTATTTTTAAATTATATAACACCTTAGTCTTTTACACTTGCAAATATTAAAAATTTGATGTTGTATACACCCTAAATTAGTCAAACAACCAAATATATCATGTCTTTTCACAGTATTTTATAGGAGATTTTGATTGGAAAATATGAGCCTTATTCACATTAGCCATGTCTTTTATTTTTCTTGTCTTGGTCTTGTTTATTGCTTTGGTTACCTTTTTGCTTATTCCCAATCATTTGTAGAGTTTCAGATGGTCATTTTAGCTAATCCAGACTCTATTTCCCATGCTAATTCCATTCCTCTAGGTCCCAAGCCTATACGATAGGAGTGTTGAGATTGGACTATAGCACTGGACCCTAGGGTGTCCATTTATAATGCTCTTATCCAATGGCCTTTTGAGTCCCAATAGTCAATTTACCTCACTTAATGATTACTAAACCATTTTTATCTTCATCCTTAAGTTTTTTTGTCTTTTTAATGTCATCTAAATGTAGATAAAGTTCTCAAATTTAAAGCAAAGAGTCTCCTATATAAAGGATGTCACATGGTATTTTATATCTAGCACTTATTACTTTAGCATAGTACATAATTAAAAATTAGTCAATAGTATAGCTCAACATTCTACATCACACATATATTTGCATGCTTAATCAAGGAAGGGCCTAGGCAAAAGTTCATTTTTTACATCTTCCATGTGCATTGATTATGTACATTCACTAAGGGAGAACTACATTTGATCTGAGAACGTTTCTTGAGGGTTAATGTAGGTAGTGATCATGGTAGTAGGGGTTCTATATTGTGTGATCATACTTTTTCTAACCTAGTTTTTCCCCCTTTTACTTTTGATGCATTTGTTGTTTCTTGTGTGTAGATAGACTTGAGGTTTTAAGGATTGAAACAACTCTACAAGGAGCTCTGTTGACATTCATCCTCTAACATTTCAGAGATATGATCATATAAAGACTATAGATAAAACTAAGAAAACTCAAGTATACAAAGAACAAAAAAGGACAACATCACTAGACCCTAGGGTGTCTTGTTTCAGTGTCCTATCCTTTCATTAAATGAAAGATAGTTCTAGGTTCCTGACATCTTCCTAGTCCTGCACAATAGGTTTCATCCCCTAAATCATTCATCTCAACCTATTTTTATAAATAGGTTTACCTCTCTCACTATGCAATTAATTTGATTAACTTGATATAAATATATATTTTACTATATTTAATTATATTTTTCCCCTTTACTTTAGACCCTTTATTATTTAGGAGCTAGACATTAGTTTCCCAAAAATAATAAAATGTTTGGTGAACCCAATGTACTTTGAATAAATCTAAAGCCCTAGGTACCCTTAGGTTTTTTACTTTAAATCTTGTGCAAAAATTCAATTACAAATTTTTGATTTTTGTATAAATTTTTGTGCATTTATTTTATTTAAATTTATTTTAGAATTTAAATTACATAAATAATTTTCAAAAATTCTAAAAACCCAACCCAAAACCCTAGATTTTTAAACTAGGTCCTCAAACCCCAACCTTCTTTACAATTATTAGATAAAATTTTTTGAATTCTTTACAAATTGTTTGAAGTGTAAATTTTTTTTCTCAAAATCTCAATGTTAATATTTATTTTATGAAAAAATTAAATTTTAAATCTTTAATTTTTTGTATAAATTTTTGTGAATTTATTTTATTCAAAATTATGTTTAGAATTTAAATTATTATAATAATTTTTAAAAATTCTAAAACCCCAACCCAAAACCCTAGATTTCCAAACTAGGCCCTCAAACCCCAAGCTTTCCTTCCTTATAATTTTTAGATAAATTTTTTTGTAATTTTTGAAAATTATTTGGAGTGTCAAAAATATTTTCAAAATCTCTGTGTTAGTAGTTATTATTTCATTTATTTTCTTAATAGTAATTTTATACCTTCTCTTTGGTGAAAGAAATAAAATGGCCACTAAGGCACTTCTTCCCTCTCAACCCATGTATCAATTACTAAATTTTTATCATAAATTTGACAATGAATGGACAAATTTGTAAAATTGCACATTAGCTAAAAATATGGAAAATGATTTCATTTATAATGAATATAATTAATATTATTGTAATGGGGAATATAATGATACAAATGAAAGTGACAGTGAAGAAAAAGTAGATGCATTTTATTCTCTCAAACCTATCTCTTTTATTCCATCTTCTAAAGAAAATAATTTTGCTAAATGAGAAAGATACTTTTCACCTCATTCTCCTATGCACAATGTACCAAACGAACAAATTAGTCATGGACTTCCAAGTGAGCCTCTTATTGGTGATAATTTTCTTCCATATGAACCTAATCTCTCTCTCTCTCTCTCTCTCTCTCTCTCTCTCTCTCTCTCTCTCTCTCTCTCTCTCTCTCTCTCTCTCTCTCTCTCTCTCTCTCTCTCTCTCTCTCTCTCTCTCTCTCTCTCTCTCTCTCTACTTCTACATTCTCTTACTTTTCATATTGCAAATGAAAATAATCCATAAACTCCATCTATGGATAACGTAGATGCACATAATATTCCAATTTCACATGATAATTTATTTCATATTATAAAAGAATTAAATTCTTCTCTTACACCTCTCCCTAGTGATAATGAAAGTGATATTGAGTATGATAGTGAACATGCAAATGAATATGAAAATGAGAGTGACTATGAACTAAATTTTGATGATAATATTGCATTGGATAATGATGTTTATTATGTACATAGTGAATAAGATAATGCATCTCATGTTTCTAACTCTTCTCTCACTCTTCCTTTCAAACATAATGCACTACCAAATGTTGTTTTTAATTCTATGCATGATTCTATTGAAAATAATGCACATATCAATAATAACATCATATCCACTCAATTAGAATGTGATTCAATAAAACATAAAGATACAAATGAATCTCCTGAGTGACCCCCCACTACAGTAGTACCTATTTATCACTCTTCACCTAAAGGGAGTGGTAGCCCACATCCCTCTACCAAGGTCCACATCACCATTCCTCCAAAGATTCAAGTGAGCATACCCCCTCTCTATCATCCAATTTGTAAATATAGCTATAGCATTCCCATGTCTAAAATTAATGATGAAATTCAATGATTAAATGAACCACTTCAAGATTATTTCTTTCATGTGTGAATTTGGTGAATTAAAACACCAAGTACATCTGCTTACATTGGAAAGCAAGGCTTATAATTATTAGATGGATGCGAATGATTTACATGGTAACCCTCTACTGAAGACATTCGTAAAAGATTCATTCCTTATGTATTTCTAGATACCATCATTACCTCACTTTGATGGAACTAGAGATCCATTTGTACATGTTCAATCTTTTTAGAAGGCTTTTCCATATCATGCAAGTCCTTAGATTCTACTAAAATTGTTCTAGCACACATTAGTGTGGGAAGTACATAATTAGTTCTTTCATCTAATCCCCACTAGCTCTTTGCATACATATGATGATTTAGAGGAGGCATTTCTCATATATTACATAGGAAACATGGGCCCTCATGTCAAATACGAGAAACTTGCCACATTGCATCAAAATACTTCAAAGCTAGTTATTGATTATATCTTACGATTCAAGATTCACATGTTAAGATTAATCTATAAGCTAATAGATTTAGAAATTCAACATAGCTTTATTAAGGATCTTCATCAACCTCTCTTCAATCATATATTATATTAGACAGAGTCCTCCTTTAGGCACTTATGCTATACAGTTCTAGCTTTGGAAAAGAAATTGGGATTGATTGAGATAAATTCAGTTGATCAAATTACTCTAGATTTCACAGTAGTACCTCCATATACAGCTCCTAACACACAACATACACTATGTCCTAAAGAAGATAGGAGATCTCAACCAAAAAAATAACCAGTTAAGAATAGAGAGCAAGTTTTTAGAGCACAACCTACAATATGCACTATAGATAACAACAACAAGGCACCACTATAGTTTGATTCAATGTGAGATTGCCCATGTGTCATATTATCAGCACTACTATATAGGATGTTAATCACATTACCTTCTACTCATAAATGAGATACACATCTCTTGCATAAATAACCACAGCAACCCTTTTGCAACTATCATCATATTTGTGGACACATAGATAATGATTGTTTTGGACTCAAGGATTGCATTAGTAGATGTGTTGATAATGGCATCATCACATTTACATAAGGGGTATTGATATGTCCTCCATCATGAAACCATAGACCTCATTCCTCCATGAATGAGTTATCCTAGAACATTCCTTCACCATAATCATCGATTACTCATAATGAGAGTAATGCAGCTTCTACGATAGCTCCTTATAAGAGATTTCTTATTCCACCTATTAAGAAGGTTTGAAAACTAGTACAATGAAATTAGCCTATATATAGCACTATAGTATGAGGAGTACATAGTATAGTTCCATATATATATCTAGCATAGTCATAGACACCATAGTAGAGTATGAGTCCAAAGAGATATTCATTACAACCAAGTTTTCTAGGTCCTATCTTATGTAGTAACCCACTACAGTTAAGATTAGATGAACTCACATCATAAAGTACTTCTCTAGAGAGATATTCACTATGGCCAAGTATTTTGGGTCCTATCTCAGGTAGCAACCCACTACAGTTAAGATTAGATGATCCCCCATCACAGGTTATAGTTCTATCTCAATCTATTGCTTAGTAATATGCATCACAATAGAGGCCACAGGTTGTTATTTCATGAAAAAATCTGCTATGATTATGGGTAGATGAGCCTTCTTCACAACACATAGTTTTAGTTGCACATCTAGTAAGGTTACATTTGGTAGAGTCTCCATGTACAACTATAATTAGTGCACTATAGATATTATCAGATATAGAGCATGTTCCTACACAACATGAGTAGTATGGGCATTTGTTCAATTGGCCATTAGGGTTTAGATAGTGATACAACATAGAGTGATATAACACACATTCATACTGGTATTTGTTCATAGAATCACTTAGCAGGGCAATGATGGAGCCAAAGGACCAGCCTTTGTATTCTTGAGCCAGTCTCAGGGAATTGATAATAGAATGCTCTCTTACATTAAATTATACTAAAAAATAACATTCCTAGTTCCAAATAGCCATCCCTAGCCAAAGCAAATTATCCAAATCTGAACTTTACCAATATCCTATTTTTTTCAATCATAAACTAATTTATTTTATCAAAATAGTTTATTAATTTCAAAGAAAACAAATTTTTTGCTCACATATGATTACAAATCAAACCTAACATCACACTTTAACATATCATGAACAATCAAATCACATCCCAGAAAACATTTTACCAAAACATATGCAACCTCAAAATCAATACCAAATTAACTTTTTCTAATCAAGCATTTGCAACAAATATAACATTGTATTTCAAATCCTATAACATAGTATGCATGAGTCAAAATCAAAACACACACACACACACACACACACACACACACACACACACACACACACACACACACACACACACACACACACACACACACACACACACACACACACACACACACAGACATCAAAATTTTCAAAACATATACATCACATCAAATATAATCAATTATGAATGGGTGTCAAGCGCTCACTCTCAATCTCACTCTTTCCTCAAGTACTAGTCCCATAATCTAACCTAGCACTCGATGACCACACACCTCCTCAAGATACCACATGCCTCTTGTGATGACTCTCTCAATCTAATAGCTGACCATTATCATTACACAAGTTTTCATACCACCTTTAAAGTTATGTATACTCATATATAATCCTCATACTCACTAATCCAAAATTAGGTGAGGGCATCCTATGCTTATCCAACTCCACCCTAAGCTCATCTCTCTCTCCCACTACTCTAACATATGCATCTATCACTATAGTAGCTCTATCAAATAGATTAGCCTAAACACTATCTATAACTATCACTCACTTTATCAAACCCTCCACCACATCATCAAGTACATGTTATGTGAGCTCCCAGAGTGTCAAATCAATGATGATATCCTAATACTCATCAACTTCACTTCTTACCCCAGCTTGTGCTTCATCCTAATCACCTCCCACTCCACTTACACATAAAGTCCAACACTATGTTAGATATACACTTTCAAATCAAACTAAAGTGCAAATTCATACATTACTCAAATATAATCATTGTTTACCTCTGATAATCTAGATTAGCTCAATATCCTTATACCAAAGAGTATACCCTCCATCAATAGGATATAATGGAACCCATTGATGCCTCACCCACCATGTAGTGTATGCATCTATACATATAACATCATCCTCATCAAGGATATCTATAGCTGCATTCTGCACATCTAAAGGTAATGGTGCCTACTTAACCTTAATAGGCCTCACACTAGTTGTTACCCTCATTGGTACCCATGTACTCCTCACCCACACCTATGCTACTTAGGACACATCTTGTAGTACCCCAAACTATCTATTCATGTGCACATACTAAAAATTCTCATACACTCCAACCTAGTGGTCATGTATCTAACAACTGACCCTCACATATTGTAACTGCACTTTATCCTTGACCCACCAATGAAATCTTCTATAGGGCCTCGATATGATATCATGACCCACTAATTTGTCTAATAAACTTCTATAATGATCAATCCCAGGAGACTAAATAGCCAATGTACTCATCCACCACTCCCTAAATGGCCATGGAGGTGCCCACCTAACCTTGGTAATCCAATCTATCACACAACTTCTATGTTCTCATAAGCTCAACAATTCAATAAGGTAGATACACTCACACCACCATTGAAGGCCTCTTGTGTAAACTTGTAAAGATCCCTATATAGGTGGGCAAGCATAGTCCTACCCCATGAGAACATAGTGTAATATACCTCAACACTACTCATAATCTAATGTATTCTATATGAAATCAACACTCCAATCCCACCCATAGAAATAAATGTAGCTAACAATATGGCCAACCAATTTTGTAGGCATGAAACACTAGATTATATTATAATTGATAGTAGAACATCACTATCATTACTTCTTCAATGTATACCCAAGGGCACACCAGTAAAATACGAGGATGCACAATCAATAGCATCAACACCCATGTCATCTTGCAATGTCATACATTATTTTTTGACTGGTAAATGCAAAATGCAATACACATCCTCCATAGGGCCTCGATATGATATCATGACCCACTAATTTATCTAAGAAACATCTATAATGATCAATCCCAAGAGTCTAGATAGCCAATGTACTCATCCACACTCCTTAAATTGCCATGGAGGTGCCCACCTAGCCTTGGTAATCCAATCTATCACACAACTGCTATGTTCTCATAAGCTCAACAATTCAATAAGGTAGATACACTCACACCACAACTAAAGGCCTCTTATGTAAACCTATAAATATCCCTATATCGGTGGGCAAGCATAGTCCTACCCCATGAGAAAATAGTGTAAAATACCACAACACTACTCATAATCTAATGCATTCTATATGAAATCAACACTTCACTCCCATCCATAGAAATAAATGTAGCTAACAACATGTCCAACCAATTTTGTAGGCATGAAACACTAGATTGTACTATAATTGATAGTAGCACATCACTATCATTACTTCTTCAACGTATACCCAAGGGCACACCAGTAAAATACAAGGATGCAAAATCAATAGCATCAAAACCCATGCCATCTTGCAATGTCATACATTGTTTATTGATTGGTAAATGAAAAGTGCAATACACATCCTCCAAAGTCACAGTAATCTCCCCTGTAAGAAGCTAGAAAGTATATTTATATGCATTCCACCTCTCACATAAGGTAGTAATTAGATACCTATCCCATTTCAATATGCTTAGATCACACACATGACCCAAATCAGCCCTATTTATGATAGCTCTCTCATCAGTAGACAATGTTAACAACCTCAATGTCTCCATAACATAGTCCCTATAAAACACTCTCATTCGCACCTCACCTTGAAACCACCAACAATAACATATATATCAGTCCACAATCCCAGATCACTAGCTAAGAAAAAATAAAAACAACTAACCAAGTAACATCTCAAAAAATCCTACCCATAGGACAACAATACTAGGTATAGGATAACAGTGATGGACAAGAGCGCTAGAACCTAGACAGTAATGCTAGAATCCTAGACAGTAGCACTAAAACTTAGATAAGTGGGTTGGATATAGGATAGGAGCACCAGAACTAATGATATTTTTAATACAACACTATAAATAGCTCAAAAATCAATAAAATAGGCTTAAAATAAATAAACACCAAACATTAAGTTTACTTACCAAGCTAACATCACCACTAGCCTCAACTTGGACTACCAACTACTCAAAATAAGTCATGATAGGTGTTCATCTCCTTAATATATCTCTCACTCTAGATCTCTAATCAAAATAGCCAATATAGAAATAAATCAAGAATCAATCTAATTTCCTATATTACGTAGTTTTCTCAATCAAAGCAAAATATCATTTTGCCAGTAACTTAAACCCTTCAACACCATTATCCAAACTATTTTCTTCCATAGAATCATGATAATGATACCTTAGACATAATTCAATATTTTCTCTCTTACTACTTTATTCGCCTACTATGATAGAATCTCTATATTTATATTATACTTAAAGACACACACATTGGTCCCTACTAATAAAAACTTGTTCCACTTTCAATAACTTAGTCTAATCAATCAAACAACCTTTCAGTATCTACACAACATACCAAACTTGCACCTATTCCTATGCCACTAGTCATCACTTTTGGCTCGACCTCCTCTATCATAAATTTTGTCCCTCTCCCCAAAATGGGGGCATCATTCCTACTATTCCTATTTATACACCTACCCAACATGCCCATCCACTCTCATAGGTGAATACACCATGATTTGTACACATCCAGTAGTCAAATTGCTAGATTCAACTTAGATCAGTCAAAATATATAGTGATTGAGATTACATGGGTCACTCAGCATTAGTCAAGACATTCATAGGGATATACCTTCAGTTTATAAATACATAGACTATTCAAATATAGTGGTTCAGATCACATGGATCCATAGTGATTTTCATTTATAGATACACAAACTATTCAAATATAGTGGTTTAGATCATATGGATCCATAGTGATTTCAATTTATATATGCACAAACTATTTAGATATAATGGTTCAGATCATATAGATCTATAGTGATTTCAATTTATAGATATATAAACTATTTAAATATAGTGATTTAGATTATATGGATCCACAATGACTTTAATACAGATTTAGAATCAAATACCAAATTTAGGGGAATGTATATTTATAGATGTCTTACACATATAACTTCATACATCATGTCATAGTTACAGGACTAGATAGCAAATTATAGGCAAGTGCAGAGTCCAGTGTTTTGATCTCTATTTTTGCACATGGGGCATGGCACAATAGGTCATATCGCATGTAGTTATATATATTTATAGATTGTATAGATGCATCACTCACATACTAGACTTGGGGATATGCCACATATGTTCATGTTCTTCATCACTCAAGATCATATAGATGTAATGGTAGGACATGTCATTCTCTTCTTACACATTGACCAAATTTTTATATTAGACCCAATATTACCTCAGTTGTCACTAGATTGGATGGCATGGCCATCTATAGTGGTTGGTCCATTATATTACCCAGACCTAGACTTCACAATTTTGTATGGGATAGAGGACATACATTGGTCTTGTATCTTTGACCATTTCTCAGTTCTAGTTCAGATATTCAGAGTAAGGGCATGACCAATTTTGATCTTCATAGAACACAAATTTTCTACACGCATTACAAATTACATGAGTTTATGTGAGATAGAGGATAGACATTAGTTTTACACATCTGAGCATTCCTCATCTTCAATCTGATTCAGCATAGGGTGTAAGAATTTCCCTCCTTTTCCATGTTATACAGATTCCACTTCCAAAATCAATATAGGGATAGTTATTTTAGGGATTCTTTATTTTTCCAAGCACAATTCGACTCTCCATCCACTTCCCTAGCTAGGAAATGAGTTGGACCCTTTGCAACACATTCATCTACATGCAGGTAAGTTCAGGTACACATTTTATTTTCTTTATTTTATTCTAGTATTCATTTCATTACATTACTAGAATAAAAAAGGGGGAAAATGTATACACTCTAAATTGGTCAAACAACCACACACATTGCATCTTTTCACAGTGCTTTTACAAGAGACTTTTACTAGATAATATGATCCTTATTCACATCATCCATGTCTTTTATTTCACTTGTCTTGGTATTTTTTCTTACTTTGGTCACATTTTTACTTATTCATAGTCATCCATAGCCTTCTACATGATCATCCTAGCTCAACCAGGCTCAATTTCATGTGTTAATTCAATCCCCTCAAGTCCCAGGCCTATAGGACATGAATGTTGGGATTGGAATACATCACTGAACCCTTAGGGTATCAATTTTTAGTGATCTTATCCTATGGCATTTTGAGTCCCAATAGTCAATTTACCTTGCTTAATGAGTCCTAAACCCTTCTTAGCTTCATCCTTAAGTTTTTCTTGTTTTTCCAATGTAAGCCAAATGTGATTAAAGTTTCAAAATTCAAAATAAAGTGTCTCTTATATAAATAACTTCACAAGGCATTTTATATCTAGCACTTACTATTTTGTCACATTACATAATTAAAAATCAGTCAATAGTATAGCTCAACATTCTACACCACACATAGATTTGCATGCTTGATCAAGGAAGGGCCTAGGCAAAAGTTCATTCTTGCATCTATCGTACATGTTGATTATGCATGTTCCCTAAGAGAGAACTATTTATGATCTTATACCCTAGCTTGAGGGTTAATATAGGTATCAATTAGGACAATAGGGTTTCTAGATCATGCGATCATACTTCCCCTAACCTAGTTTTTCCACCTTTTGCTTTTGTTGTATTTGTTGTTTCATGTGTATAAATAGACCTAGGGTTTGGAAGATTTAAATAGATCTATAAGGAGATTTATCAACATTCAACATCCAAAATTTCATAGATAGGATTGCATATAGATAATTGACAAAACCCATAAAACTTAGGTCTTCATGAGTAGTTTGGATAATAACTATAGAAAATATAATAATGCAGGACCCTAGGGTGTCCTATTTTGGTGCTCCTATCCTTTCACTAAATGAAATACAGTTCTAGGTTCTTGACATCTTCCTAGTCTTACACAATAGTTTTCACCCCCTGAATCATTTGTCCCAACCTATTTTCTAGATAAGTTTACCTCTCTCCCCATGCAATTGATTTGTTTAAATTGATATATATCTATATTTTACTATATATAATTATATTTCCCCCCTTTACTTTAGACCCTTTATTATTTAGGAGCTAGAAATTGGTTTTTCAAAAATAATAAAATATAAGTTCCTCTATATTCTAGACCTTTTTTGATTCTACAAGTCTTGCATCTACATTATCTTAAACCCCTTGGCCTATCTCATAGTCTAACCAATCATATATTTAGGAACCATGCATTTTATCCTACCTAGAATACTCAAAGCCTATTTATCTTATACCTCTACAAGGTCTAAGCCTACACTTATTTTCATGTTCCCTAGAAACTTATGTCGTAGACAAACACTTGCATTGACACAAGTGTCCTAATCCAACACAAGTGTTTAGTGCCCTAACAATTATGTAATTTAGAAATTAAAAATATTCTAATGGTCAAACTAAATGTTTTATGTGAGTTATTATTCATTGGGATTGGTTTACATATAAGATCAACACACATTCAGTCCTCACTTATAAATTTATTACCTAATTACTAATCAACTTACAAAAATCATTCAATCAAACACTTAAGTGAGCAAAACTTCCTTATTTTCTCCTATTTCCATATCAATCATAGGGACAACATATCTACAAGTATAAAGTACTGAAGGAGTATTCCAATAACTTTATTTTCAAATGTAGAAGATAGGTCATTATTACACTTACTTATCAAACATTTCATGATTCACACACATGCCAACACAGGAGAAAACTACATAAGTCTTAGACCTTCCTTAAACTATTGGATATGTAGGAAAAACTCATTGGTATAAAGTTATTTAGGTAAGATGAACACCATGTACCCACTAATCCATTTTTTTCATTACCAATTTGAAGATGAATAATTAGGGTTTTAAACTTTTGACAAGGAGTGATTATCCATAACCTATATTTAAATACACCAGAGTGAAGACAATGAAAAACCTATAAGCATTTAGGTGGTTGCATCCTTTTTCAATAGGTATTACATACTAGATACCTACATCCAACCCATACAATAGCATTAATGCAATCATCCTAGGTTGACATAAGTGTTAATGGTTACAAAGGCACAAAATCTATAATTTGAAAATTGTTCCAAAATATTCTTTTATTCTTCTTCATACCTATTATAGATTTAGGTCTGTATTAGCATCAAAACTAACTAGGTATCTTATTTCATTATCATTATCATATCTAGCATAGTTGTACTACCCACTTTTAGCATGTCTCAATGTAATTAATTCAATATATATTCTATTTGAGTTTTGTAATTAATTGGCTTGTTATAGATATATTTATCACCATTGTGCCTATTCATTGATATATCATTAACCTTATAACACAATCCACATCCAAAAATTTTAAACACTCCCAAAAACTTTAGTGGTGCTTCATCTTCAAAGGTTACGAATGGTCAATAGGGAGACCAAAAGGCATAAGGGAAAATAAAAGCCTACCTATATTACACCTAATAGGAACTTTAATGATAATTAAAACTTAACAAGCCAAACTTTTACCTTTAATAGACCTATGTGGGATTTCAAATTCACCTTATTGATTTTGAAATGATCTAGAGATATAAATGAGTAAGCTCATCTAGTTTAACTTATACTCCTAGGTATCCATATGAATTTTCCCACCAAAATAGTCTAAACCTAGTCAGGTTTCCACTCTCACATAGCATTGCAGACATTACTAAAGACTTATGATGTTTTATTTAGAATTTGAGCCCTACAAACCATTCATGATTCATTTTTTAGATAAAATAGGACCTCATTAGTCCTTTTATCATGATTACAATTATTTATAAAGATAAATAAAACCATAGATGTGTAGGGCATTAGGATCTAGATATCACTATGTCTAACCAAGATTAACTTCTTTGACTTGATTGGGTGTAGAATCTTTCATAATAAAACCATTAAAAAATGAATGCCTTGGGGAACTAAAAAAGGTTTGATTCCCAAGCAGAAAGTGAATTCAAAATAGAAATAATGCTTAGTTTTAATAAGAAAACAAATCTTAATTACTAAAGCATTGACAAGAGGGAGGTGTTAAAGACCCAATCATTAATAAAACCCCAATTTAAACTTTTTTCTAAAAAAACCATTCCCTCAAGTTCTAATCAGAGTGTAAGTTTTGATTACCAAAGCTAATGTTACACAATGCTTATGAATACCTAATTGGGAAAGTGAACCCAATTAGAATTATAAAAAAATTGTATTTACCAATTTCTAATTAGTGGATAAAATATGATTAGCATAGAAGGCAAACATTGTATGCATCATGAATACTTAATTCCCTATTAAAGGTCAATTACATTAGAAAAGTGTTCTTTGATATTTCTAAGATGAAATTGGCAATGTAAGTCCTAAATAACACCACAAAGCTTGATCCAACTTGAAAAATACCATATGAAATTATGCATGTATTCCATGAAGATCAATGTAGGACAAGAAGCTCTTAAAAAACATGCAACAACACACACCAAATGAAAGGCAATACAAAACAACAACAAATCAAACACTCTATTCTTTTACAAAAGATACCCTATCCACCATGGATGCTCTTATGTCAGGAGATCACCTTGTGAGAATGAAAACTTATAATGTCATGGTGCATGCCTTTTGATTTCTATTAAAAACTTATGGTGTCATGGTGCATGCATTCTAAATTTTATTTCAGTTTTAATATATTTAAATAAAAGTTTAAAATTATGATTATTTGATATTTCTTCATGAAAGACTTATATGCTAAATTTTACTATGTCATGTTTACTTTATTATGATCATGTGTGAAATTTTGAGTGCATAATGAAGGGAAAGAATATATTGCCATTATTAAAATATTGGAATCCATATTGAGTGTTTTTCATATTACTTCAATTTCACATATGATATAGGCACAAGTAAGAACACTACTAATAGTTTAATCAAATGATTCTATAGTGATAGTTCTAGTCAAATTTCATATTTTTTAATATGCCAAGTTTAAGGGACTTGTCCTTTTAAAATGAAACTAGTGACTTTCAACCATAAAAAACATAATTGAATGACTATCTGTTGAAAAAATAGTTTGTCTCTATGTTCTTATTTATTCAATTTATATCAGTAATGTTTCTATACTTGTGTGATCACCTTGAACTTTAGAAGGACAAATCCACTTGTATTTGATGTTGGTCATAATGTTAAACATTTTCCCATTCATGGATAATGTATTTTGTAGATTATCACTCTTTATTGTATTCCTACTTATTTGAGACTTGTCACTTGTATCCTTTGGTCTAAACATCATCTCCTCATTGTAAAACATATTGCACCATTTTCATGTACATTTTGAAATATTCACCTTGATTTGTTTTCTTAGTACAATATTATGTAATTATTATTTAACCAATGCATTATTTGTGACCTTAATTTTGAGTATAATATTATTCCAAGTGGCACAAAACCTTTGCATAGGATAACATAACATTCTATTACCTTTCTTAGTTGAGACCATTCCATGACTCTATTGGCCAGAATCATAATATCATGCCATACAAAACACTTCCATTTGAAATTTATGTAAACATATTGCCTCATTATAAGTGATTAGATATGAGAATGATTATTATTGATCTATGTGTCAAATATATTGTGGCTACACCTAATAGACCTCTCCACATAACCAAATTGATTTATATGTCACTCTATGAATCCATTCTAAAATAATGAAGACATGTGGATGGTATAATCATTTTTATATGCCATAAATGATGTGTCATGTTTGAATCAATGTGAAGAGTCATTTAATATCAGTTATATCCATAACCTTAGTGATTATTCGAGTAGAGACAATGTGCTATACCACAAACTTTATAGCTTAACTAGATGACCATGTAGACCCTTGGTCCCACTATTAGGTTTTATTGAATTTGGTTAGACTATTCATGAACTTAGACTTGACCAAGTCTTAGTTGTGTGGGTATGGATATAGACCACAATTTAATAAGGAAATAAATGTAAACTTTAGCTCATTATAGTTACAAAATAAAATAGATTGGTGAGGATACTTAATTATTAAAGGCTCATTGATTCAATAAATAAGGCCATACATAGTTTATGATGTGGATAAGTGGAAACCATTCCATTTCCACACCAATGAATTTCACTAGAAATGGTTTGAGTGGTTAGCTACCTTGTGAGACTATGGACCCATGGACTTCTAAACTATGCTTAAATAAATTTGAAGTATGTGAAGGCCACCAAAGTATTAAACATTTAATGTGATAATTTTTGATATGTGGGATTGATTGAATATTACTATGATCACTTTAGTGGAAACATGGTTATAATATTAGATTTGAGTCATGGCCAAAATTATATATTTGAGAGTCTCTCAACGTGAAAATCACTTAGCAGGTGGCTAATTTATAACATTACTCAAAACTTATTCACATTTTATATATATATATATATATATATATATATATATATATATATATATATATATATATTTGTACGTACGTACATATGTATGTATGTATGTATTTATGTATAGATTCATGTGAATAAGTTTTGAATATTATTACAAATTAGCCACCTGTTAGCTGATTTTCATGCTGAGAGACTCTAAGGGATTTATGTAAGTTGGTTGACTCTATTGATAATTTTTACCTCATTGACTTGTGACCCATAATAATACATTATAAACTATAGAATTTAATATAATAATATACTTGGATAAGTTAATAAATTATAGAGAGTGTGTTTACTAAATTTTGGTCTTCAGTACTTGACAATGACAAGTTTCACACATATAAACAAAGCACTAGAACAAGATCATAATTAACCATAGCATCTCATTTCTATTATATCTTATGATTCAAACCTTCAATTATGTCATTAAATACTTACATAAACCTCATTGTATATTTCAAACATATTAAATATCTTATGTAGTTATATTTGGACTCCCGATTCAATTAAATTATACATAATGTGGTTATACTAATTATGATAATTATCACCATTCAAATAATGACATGCACTTATTGGAATTGATCTGATCCTAACAATGTTATAAAACCTATCTTTTTGTTCATCTCATTAGCCTAGCATGTCATTGGTGTGAATAATTACTAAACTACACTCATATATAAACAAACCAAGGTCTTATTTAAAAATAGACTTGGCACTTATCTGATATACATCTACACATTAATTTACACTCTTTGAATATGGACTATTCTTATCAAATTTTCATACCTATCACTAGGACTAGTCACAAAACAAGTCTAAATAATTCACAAGAAAAGTAAAAATAAGAACTATGAAGTATCAAATCCAATCATTAATTGCATACACATAATGAAGGAGAATAATTACACAATCACAATACGTAGAATAACAATTCATGGTGTGATTATCCTCATTTGAGTATTAGATACATAGGATATTGTGAATCATTACATTGGGGTGGTTGGGGTAAGCTCAACCCATTAAAAATTTCCTGCATTTCATCATGTTTTATCCCTCATAAGCACATCTAGGGTTTCAAGGCAAAGGGGGCTGATTTCCAGATTTGTGCATGTCTTTCAGGTTTGGGATAAAAAAGATAGAACAAGAAAAAGAGTTGAAAGTGATTGTATAATCATTATGCCATACTTCAATGCAATTTAGTACTAACTAGTAGGTCAGTATTGACTGATAATACTTACCTAGATATATGAAACCAACCTAGTGTACATAGAGATCCAGTTTTGGATCCAAATGAACCAAAAATTTGATTTCTCTTGAGTTTCACTTTCATAATGCAATCATAGTTAGACAGTCAACTACAAAAGCTAAGTGTTTTTATTTTTTAGCATTTTATATATTTACCTTAAGTCCTTATCAAATCAAAAGAATCATTATCAATCATTTACATTTAGATGTATGTTTAAATATCATATTTATTGATCCACATTAAAATTTAAAGTTATATCCTAATTAGATTAATATAAAACATTAATCAAAATTTAGTTAAAACATAGAGCTAAGTGTGAAACTTAATATAATAAGATCACATTAGAATAATTAGAAACCATAACTTAATTATGGATTTTCTATCTAGTATCCAATGAGGGTATGTTTTCAGGGGGTTTTATATTTTTAGATGTTTTGAGTCCTATGGTGGGGTCTGTATTAGCTTCGAATAAACTTAGGTGAAATTATCTCTTGAGCACCCTAATAATGGGATCGAGATCACAACTTAGTTTGTGATTAAAAAATTAAACCACAAGTAAGTTATCCATATTACTTCAATGGGATTAATTGTGGATGAATTCATATGATTTGTTTCACATTAGTATGATACTTGTTAATATGTATGTGATAATTCAATTTTAAAGTTTTACATGATCACAATGAATTTATTATGAAATGAAAAAAATTCTGCCACCAAAAGTTTATAAAATCTGAAAGAAAACAGTCGGTGCCTTCATGTGAAATGTAGTAAATGGTCATTATTTCACACAAAATTATTATGCAGGTGCCTAAACATTATATAAAGTGATAAAATATATAATAATATGATTAAATTATTTAAGATAATGACAAACCTAAAGGCTAATTAGGCTTAACAAAACTAAATGAAATAATAATAGACCTATGCAAGAATGCGTGGAGAAATTATAGGTTTCAAGGGTATCTTGAAGTTTTAAATCTTTAGGTAGATGAATAGTATGTTATGAGGTGACTTCATGTACTCTAGCTCACTAGATAAGAGAGGAAATGGATCGAATATAGTCACTATGGTTTATTGCCTTATTTTGCTTACAAGCCCTAAGCATGAGCTAACAGAGGTTGTAGTAAGACTCTGGAGAAGAATGGCAAAGGATATAATTGGAATAGGTCAATATGAGTGTTAAAAACCTAACTAAGGTGTTTCAAATAAAAAATAAAATACAATATGGCATTTCTAAGTCATTCTCTGGCTCAAGCTCACCAAATGAAGTCTTTTTAGACCAAGATGTACCTTCTCAAGCTTAAAATAATATAAACAAAATGTATGGGAATATAATATCCTATAGATAGTTAGGTACACTTTTCTACTTTTGATTTGTGGCATTTTTTCATTGATTAAGGTACCAAGAATTATGAATCATCATTAAGATGATAAGTATATTTTTGGCTACCTAGAGGACTAGAAGTGAATCAAGGGAAAGAATTGGCTTCCCAAGTTATTGAAATGAGTTAAATTGATATTGAAACCCCATTGACATCATTATTCACTCAAATAATACACTCACCATGATACTTTATTGTACCTACACCTGTAAGGACACATTAAATGCTATGTTTTTGTAAAAATTTGTGCCCAAAATAGGGTATTTGAAAATTTAAACTAGTGTAAACTATTGAAGAAGGCTGATTAAGGTGTTTCATATATCCATATGTCTAAAATTTGATACTAGAAATCAAAAATATTTGCATACTAGGTATTTGGATTGACAATAAACTAGGAATAAAAAATATTTGAATTCATATGAATATGGTTCACCAAATGTTTAACCCTAGAATTTGAGATGTGGAGGATCTAGGGTTAAGAATATAGAAATGATTGAACACAAGGGTGATAAATAGATCTATAGTAGGCCAACTAATTACAACACTCAAATATAATATATATAGAATTTATAATGTTGATATATGCTTAAAATAACAAGTACAACTATGATAAATATTGCAATGATAATAAAAATAAGGTACTTAGCTGATCTTAATGGCAATAAAGATCTAGATCTAGAATAAGAGGGAAGAAAAATGGAAGAGTATACTATAATAATCACCAAATTTTATATTTAATTCTTATGTATCCTCAAACACTTTTGTGAACCTTAGATGGTTACATCGATGCTAGTGTCTAGGATAGATGTAGGTGTCATATATGGAATACCTACTAGAACATGATGCATCTACCTAGATGTTTCTAGGTTTTTCATCACCTTTAATCTAGTGTATTTAGATCTAGGTCATGGATTATCACTCGTCAAATAGAAAAATCCTAGTTTTCCTCCTTATAATGGGTACGAGAAAAATGGGTTAGTGGGCACATAGTGTCAAGTTTTTCCAAAGACCTCTATATCAATTAACACTACCTCCATAGACAATAATGTGAATAAGGCCAAAGACTTATGTATTTCTCCCCTATGTGTTGGTTTATGTTTGAATCAAGAAATATGTATAAAGTAATTACAATAATGACCTAGCTTATAACTTAGCGAATTAAGATCTTGGGCTACTCCTTCAGTATTTTATACCTGTGTGTGTGTTTTTCCTATGACTAATATGAGAATATGAGAAAATAGAAAATCTATACTCTAACGAGTGCTTGATTGAATGCTTTTTATAAGTTGCTCTAGTATGTGTTAGGTGTAGGTGAGAAATGAATGAGGGTTTATCTTTTATTTATTCCAAACCCTTTGGAGAATAAGTTATATTAAATATCTTAGTCAGATCATTTAGATACATTTAATTCATAAATTATAGGACCTTAGGGAACTAAACACTTGCATCAGATTAGAACACATGCATTGATGCTTGTGTCTTTTTGGAATAAAATTGTTTAAGGAGTAAGAAATTAGGTACAGGATCAAAATTTGAAGAGGTATAAAATAAACATAACATTATAGGCAATATAGAAGACCTAGGTCATGAAAATAAGACTCACCATACTAAGAGATAGGTCAAGGGGAACAAGAGAGAGGAGATGAGAGACTTTTAGAAGCAAGAGAGGTCTTGAACTGAGAGGAACAACCAAGGTTTGAGTTTTCCAAGTGTACAAGACTGAGGTGTTACAAAAATTATAAATAGTGTCTAAAGTTTTAGTAACTGGTAGTTGTTACTGAGTTTACTTAATTAGTGTTAAGTGTTAAATACTTTGAATGTCCTTTGGTTTGTGTAAATTTGATCCTAACTAATGATTGTGATCTATTATTTTGTTTGCCTTTGATATCATTGGAATAAAGACCAAAATAATATGTGTTATTAGGCAAGTCTCCATGTAGTGTTAAATAGTCTAAATACACTTGATTGGTCATGATAAGTTTATGCAATGATAGACAGTGTCGATCTGGGTGTCTCAAACATATTCAAAACTTTATTTTAGGTTATAGTTCTAAATGAGAGTAGTGTGATTTGAAGCATAAAATAGCCTTTGGTGTGAAATAATTGAATATTTAATGAAACTAATATTAAATCTTGTCAAAGTCATATTTTTAAGTGGAGATTAGAGCTCAATTAGTTTAGGTGAAGACTATTTTAACCATCATTAGTGATAACTAATAATACAAAAACTAGAATAGGTCTTGGTTATTTCAAATAGTTATGGCACCTTCCAAAATCTCAATAGATTCCATATAGTCCCAAAAAGTGTTCATTAGAGTTATATTTTCCTTGTCAAAAATTAACTAGGTCTACCTGTAAGTAGACCTTTGATTTTTTCATCTCCTTTCCTTCTCTTTGAAGCCATAATGTACATTAAATAACAGATGAAGATGAGTGGATGTTGGAAATTTTTTTGGATCATTCCATTCCTACCTGTAAGAGAAAATGGTATTTTTAAAACACTATTGTGTTAAAATTCAATATATATAATATATTGTATTAGTATCATGGTGTAGACATCTAATTCCTAACACCATTATTTTGAAATTATCAATCTTAATAAAAAATTCATTCAAACGTATAATTTGGGCCAAAATCACTTAAGCATGGTAAATTTTTCAAGCTTATCATATACAAGTGCCAATTTAGGCTAATGTATCCCTAAATAGGGCAATGCATTTTATGTGATTATTAAATTTTTTCAAATCACTTTGATTCAAAATGCCAAAAACATAATTTGATGCTCTAAACCAATGAATTCTTCTAATTCTAAAGTACGCAACACGTGTATGTGTTATTTCATGTCAATAATGCTCTAAATGGAGTATTGATCTGTATGCACCTAATACCTTTTTATAATTATATTCTAGTCAAAATATGACTCAATAACTTGACACTTTGACAAGTTTGATTAAGTGACCAACCAATTTTCAAAAAATTGTAGAAAAATTAACTAACCTCACTTAAGATAATTAATCCAAATCAAGGGCTTAAGTGGAAAATTCATGGAGGTTAACTATTAAATGGAAATTAATTTCTAATATCTACATCATTAGGTGACATTATCTATGGGGTGACATCCATAAGCCATAAATGAAACAAATATCTAGTTTAACCCCTCCCATGCCTCATTAATGCTCCTTTATTCAAAATATTAATGGGGATATTTATGGATTGAGCCTCCAAAATTGAATTGATCCATGGCCACACATCTTTATCTCAAGATGGATGGTCATGGCTGATTATGATCATTTCCAAAAATCTATAAATACAAGAGTTCTCACTCATCTTTTGAAGCTCTTTTGGTTTAAACTTATTATGTAGAATTATCTTCACAATATATTTTTGTGTGGTGTTATTATGCTTAATTTACAATAGGATAGCTTCATTATTGACATACATTGATCAAATTTATGAGCCTAGTTCATTGGTACATCAAGAGATGTTGGAGGATCAAGTCACTCATCATTGTTAAAGACCTAGAGCATCAAATCAAGAGGAAAATCATGTTTTGATCCACACTAGGAGGAAAGATGCTCTTGGGAAGGTTTGTTGGTATATTCTTTATTTAAATAGCTCTTATTTTTCATTTGCAAAATACCATTGAGGGATTTGGATTTTTGGGTTATGTTATTTATGTTTATTTAAATTTTACTTACTAATGGATGATCTAACTCACTTTGGATTCCATATGTACATCTTGGCATGAGAAGGTTTAGCCTTAGCTAGTATCTTGTTAAACTTTGGATCCAAAAGCATAATGTGCAAAGAAGGAACATTTTTGGTCAGCCAAGTTCCCTAAAGGGGAAGGGGAAATATCATACATGTATCCATCATTATGTGAAAATCAAACAAGTATAAAATATCTATCATAAAATAAAACATTCTTAAAGAAAAAGATAAGCCCTTGAATTAAACCTGTTTCAGACACTCTTAGATTGGAATGTTTGCTCATCCCCAAAGGATGCCCAAGGTCCATCAAGTCCTATATCCATAGCCAATACCAACATCACCTCATAAAAAAAACAAGTCTTTATGCATCTTGCTCTTGAATTTATTGAGGCATTCACTAATTGGTCATTACTTGAATAGATAGATTTAGATTTGTTGCATTATCTAGAGCTTTGGGAAGAACAAGCAAAAACTATAGAAAAATCAAAAGATCAAGATCAAATGATACCTACTATTCTATAAGATGGATCTGCACTCATAAAAAACACTAATAAAGTTAACTTGAGAACATATGATGATCCTAAAATTGTTTATCTTGTAACTTCCTTCATTGATGAGGAGCGAGATCACATTGCCACTATTTTGAGAGATTTTATTGATATATTTGCATGGGATTACTCTAACATGATAGGATTAGACCTTGACTAAGTTGTGCATTGACTTGTAATTCATCTAGATGTTAAACCATTCAAAAAAAATTGAGGAAGATGCATCCATGCATTAATATTTTGGTAAAATCAAAACTAGAGAAATTATTGGGAACATGCTTCATTAGACCATTAGACTATTCTGAATGGATATCAAACATCGTTACATCATTACAGTCAGTAGAAACCCATAGGGTATACATATTTGCACTAATCTCAAAGATATCAATAAGGCATTAACCAAATATGATTTCACTCTACCCAACATTTACATGATTGTTGATTCTACTACGAGGTATTAGATGATATCCCTCATGGATGGATTTTTTGGATACAATCATATCATGATAGCTCAATAATATTAGCACAAAAACACATTCACCATACTATGGGGAATATTCTATTATCAAGTCATGCCAATTGGCTTGAATAACATTAGAGCCACTTATCAATGTGCTGTGATTGTTATTTTCCATGACATGATGCATGATATTATTGAAGACTATGTTGATGACAACCAAGATAAATATAGAACATGTGTTGGACATCCTGATGTTCTATGAAGAATCTTTAAGAAACTTTGTGAGTACAAGGTTCATATATATCACAATAAGTGTGTCTTTGGCTTCACTTCAATAATATTTATAGGGTTTATTATATCACAAATATGGATAGAAGTAGACCCTTCTAAGGTGAAGGCCACTATAGAAATTCCTCCACCTTCTAATCTTAAATAGATCCATAACTTACAAGGAAAGATCCAATCTATTCATAGGTTAATTTCATAACTTGTAGATAAATGCCACCCATTTACACATTTCTTGAGGAAATGAGTCATGTTTCAATGGGGAAAGGAGTGTCAATTTTGAATTTGTAAATCTCATGACATATTTGGACAACCCACTAGTGTTGAGACTACCAACACCTAGACAACCATTGCTTCTTTATATATTAGTGACGGAACATGTACTAGGGGAACTCTTGGCCCAACATGATGATTATGGAAAGGAACATGTAGTTTATTATTTAATCCACACACTTGTGTATTAAGAGAATAATTATACACCTATTGAGAAGGCATGTTTAGCTATGGTGCTCACCTCCCAAAAGTTATGCTACTATATGATGAATAAAAAAACTATTTATATTACTAAAGTGGACCCCTCAAGTATTTATTATCTAAATCAGCTCTCAAAAGATGCATGGCCAAGTGGGTCATGATCTTAAGTGAATTTGTCATTTAGTATCAAAATCAAAAAGTTCTCAAGGGATAGGTTATTGTTGAATAAATTGTATAAGATCATATTATAAACACTCAACCACTTAGATTTGAATTTCTAGACACTTCTATTATGAAAATAGATGAAGTATAGCACGAAAATGAATGATGTAATCTATACTTTGATGGTTCCTTCACATATCATGGATCTAGAGCTAGCATTTTATTGATTACACTATAAGGTGATTTGATTCCCAAATTGTTTCATATCAATTTTCATTAAACCAACAATATGGCCAAGTATGAGGCAATTATTATAGGATTTCATCTTGCAGTATAGTGGGATATCCAAAATTTAATGGTCTATGGATATTCTAAATTGATTATCAATCAAACCACAAAACAATATCAGACTAGAGATGACAAATTTGTACCTTACAAGCATATTATGGATAATCTCAAGACTCATTTCAAATCCTTATAGTTTGAACAAGTACTATGGACCAATAATATATTTGTCAATGCAATGGCAACAATTAGGTCCATGATACATATTACTATCATTGTTAATGAGTATCAGTTTATCATTGAAAATCTTCTACAACCTACTCATGTCTTGCTAGATTCAAAAGGGGTATGTACCATTGTTGGTCCCGATTCCCCACCTGAACTACCTTGGTTTCAAAACATTTATAATTATTTTCATGATCACATTTTTACACCTAACCTTTCTGATAATCATCAAAAAAATTCCTTTATTACATATCCCATTACACCCTCCTTAGAAATACATTTTATCATAAAGGTTATGATGGAATACTACTTAATTATCTATCTTTGGGTGAATCCAAGCTCGTGCTTAAGGAGGTTCATGAAGGAATGTGTGGGGCCTATACCAATGGTGTAGTCTTAGGTAAAAAGCTTCTTAGGATAGGTTACTATTGGCATAAAATGGAGACATATGCTTGTAATTATGTCAAGAAGTGTGTTGCTTTTCAAAACCATGGAAATTTGATACATGCACCTTCCTTGCCACTACATCAGAAGATATTATCCCAATTGAGATCAAGTTGCCTTTATTGCATGTATCTTTGGAGAATATTGAAGATGATAAAGATTATAGAGTTTCTAGGTTACAATAACTTTAACTCCCTGATGGTAAGCATTTGGTTACCCTAGATAACTTTCAAGGCTATCAGAATAGATTACATAGAAGATAAAATAAGTACGTTATCCCTTAGGAGTTTAAAATTGGTGATTTGGTCTTGAAAGGGAACTAAAAGAACACAAATACTAAATGTAAGAAGAAGGGTAAGTTTCATACCAAATGGCTAGGCCTATATGTTGTCATAGTAAATTATGGATTGGAGGCATACATGATGGTTTCTCTAGATGGAAAAGAACTTCCAGAGCCCATGAAAATTGTACACCTCAAGTGGTTCTATTCTTGACAACTTTTTGATCCATTATCTAAAAGACCCCTTGCTGCGGGGCAACATGTGCTGAAGTCATTTTATCTCATTATTGTATCTTTGACCATTCTATCTTAGGCCATATTTATTTTGTTTTTACATACCCTATATTGCTCTCATGAGAACCATATTATTTTATGATTTAGGATAGTAGAAACTACGTATTGATGGCAATCTGGATAATTTATATTATAGCTTGAGTCATTTTATCCCACCCTGGACTATTATTTCTTGGACCATATTCATTTTATCTTGTTTTATCCTAGATTGATCTGTTATGAACCATATTATTTTCATTCCCTAAAATTTTATAACCTTGATAGTTTTTTTCCTAGATAAATTATGACCCTGATTATTATTCATGGGCATTTTAAACATACTTATCACTAGTTCTATAAAACAATTCAACATGGATAATATTTTACAGCTTCCTCTTATAGACAAGTGAACATGAATACAATAACACATGTTTTTTGATTTCTTAATGACACCTTGGATTTATATCACACTACATATTGTTCTATTCTTATTTTGATACTATTTGGTATGCATTGTTTCCTTAGCGGGATCACACTCTCACCATTTTATGAGCATGAGCCATTGCATCCAACTTTAGCTATTATTGCAAATTCTACTCTTGGACATGCATCCCTTAGATTAGTTGGTTCCTTATACCAATTTTTATATTCATGATCCCTGTTGTAGTTGATTTAGCTATTGTTTGAGCACTTACATGTGGATGCGCATCTCCTCAATTAGGTAGTTCTATGGGACATTTTTTAATATTTTATTTCTGTTGCTTATCCTAGAAACACAAAATCATTATAAAATGATTGACAAGACAAAAAACTACATTATCTTTCACTTTTATTTACTCTAATCCCATGTTCTTGTCATTTTATAAGAAATCATCTTGAATGCACTCATCATTTTGTGAGACCATTTATGTATTTCCTCTACAAAATCAATCATGTTTTCTTGTCATAACTTTTATTCTATCCCATTTATTGCGAGAACTACATTTGGCCTAAAGTTCATGTTGAATCTTGCATCCATGGAATTAATTAGGTAACATCTACTTGTCTTGTAGATTTCAAGTCATCTTCACCACCACTTCCTTTTTTAATTTTCCCCCCTTTTTGTTTTGTTTTGTCTTTTCCCCTATCACTTGGGGGCAACTTTGTCTCTTTGTTCTTGTTCTATTTTGCTAGTTTCATTCTTTTCTTAGATTAGGGGTCACCTTGTCACAAAGAGTAATGCCTATATTACATCTACATGAATAATTGCTTTTTGATTATGCTCACTTTTGTGACTAAATCTTTTTTTGTGTGTGTTTATTTGATTTTGTATTATTTTTTTATTGTGATTCATGTGTGCTCTGCTTTTATACATTCTTGTTCCTACTTTATTTTTGATTTTCTATTTCTTGATCTTAAGTTGGGTTACATTTATTTTTTGTTTTTATCTTTATTCTTATTTAAATGTAAATCATTATAACTCTGGTATTGGTAGTTTTTATAATTATCCTTATTGATAAATATTCAAATTTGAACCAACTCCTAACAATTGAAATATAATGTCATTAAAGGTTATTCATACTTATGATGTATAATTTAATTTTTATAAAGTAAGCACAATGTTCTTTGGATTCCAAGTCCAAAATTTAATGCAATTCTAAATATCAGCTCTCAATACACTAAAGGATTCTCACAAGACTC
>JARHVA010002206.1:605000-732500 GCA_037957365.1 Torreya grandis
TGCACAAAAAACCTAGAAACCCTAGGGAAACTTCCTTGCTAATTTTACAAATATTTTTCAAAATTTTCCTACATATATAAATCAAAATTTCACATTTAAATTTTTTAATTTCCCATAGTAAATTTTTAAAATCATTCTATTTTAAACCCTAGTTACATATACTAGGTCCCATGCTTTTGAGGTATCACCTTATATATTTGTGAGTTTCATATCCTTTCTATGCATATCCTAGTTTTTTTTAAGGAATTTACATTTCTTTTATTCAGAACATTCATTCTGTTTCATTTTACTGATTACAACTTATTGCAAAAAAAATTAATCCATTATCAATTTGTTTTCTTACTTTAATAATGGCCCAATATACCAGTTTCAATGAAACTGATAAGAGGGAACTTCAAGAACTTTTAACCAAACATCTTGATATATAAGATGACATGCTTAAAATACTACAAGAAAAAAAAAAAAAAAAGCAAACAATGGTTAATCCTCTCAAACCATAGAGAAATTAGTTACAAATGACACTACTGGGGCAACTATGTCTCAACAACCCCCTATAGTAGCCCACCCTTCTTATGATGCACCACTAGTTATGGCTAGTACATATTTGTCTCCTAATGTGGCTACCCTTGTGCAAGAGATACAATATCTTCAATCCAAGGTGCCTTTAGATCAATGTAGGCCTTAGATTCATTTTCTCTACTTCATACACCATTGGCATGCCATATTACTTCTACACCCTTGCCACTAGGTTTTGTTCAACCCAAGCACAATATATATGATGGCAATGGTGATCCAGAGACACATATAAGAGATTTTTATATAGAATGCTTGGAATATGTACCAAATGACTAGCTATTAACCAAGTTATTTCCATGAAGTTAAAAATATTATGCTCTATAATTGTTGTATAATCTATGAAATTAGTCAATCAATGCATTCAATCCTTTAACTGACATGTTCCTAGCTCACTTTAGCATTAACATAGGTGACAAGGTTTCTTATGCCCAGGTTGCAAATAGAATCAAAGGTCAAATGTGTATCTCATAGATTTTGTTCTTTGATATAAGACTATCTCGGCTAAAATCACTAGCTCCATGGTTGATCAAGAATTATAAGATATCTTCAAATCGAGTCTCATGCCAGCTTTGCATGAATCAATAATGTTCAAAAGATTCTCTTATTTCACTGAGTTATGTCATACACTAAAGGAAAGGGAAGTCAAATTAATTTCAATGGGCAAACTCAAGTACACAAGCATATCAAAAACAACAAACAAGAGTAACAATAAAGTCCCATACAAAGTAAAGGTTAATGATAGAAAAAGTCAAAATCAACCTACAGTTACTATAGCTTTAGAGCCCCCTCAGTGAGTGGTTTTATCATCACCTCCTAGATGAGTTTGTACCAATATACCCGTATCTCTAGCCAAAGTTTTATAGTAGCTTTTGGAATGTAATATCCTATCTCTACCTCCTATTTAAGAATTTGATCCAATAAAGCCTCTTCCATGTGGATATGATCATAATGCATTTTGTGATTTTCATAGGGCGCTAGGATACACAATAAACATATGCATCACTTAAAGCATAAGATATAGGATTTGATAGATGGAAAATTTATTGATCTTAGCACTCCAGTGCAAAGCAAACACAAGACAATGATCTAAAATTTTTATTAGATACTTTCCCACAACATTATAAACATGAGATAGGGGATACATCAAGTGTTCAACATGCATATCATGCACACTCTCCACCAACTATATACTAGGCACCTTCAGTTAAGTCATATCCTATGAGAAATATGATTGGTGTGTATAATTACAAAGTTTTAGCTTGACCTTTGATCTCATTTTCAAAGTAGGAGATAGTTCATGATGATTCAAATTACCGTGCACTATTTATCAAATCATATGTTGATCATCATCCCCTTAATAATGTTCTCATAGACAATAAATCTAGTGTGAACATGTGCACTATGACATTACTTCAACATTTGGGATATTCAAAGTAAGATATCACTCTAATGAACATGGTTATTAGTGGATTAAGTGGGCACATACAAAGTTTATTGGGTGATATTTTATTTCCTCTATAGGTTAGTCCAACACATGTGGCCACATCATTTACTATTATTCCTAGTGTAGAAGTCTTTGATATGTTACTTGGTCAACCATGGATTCAAAAACTTCATGCAGTACCTTCTATAGTTCACAGATATGTGAAATTCACTCATGATAATCAGGTTGTTACACTTGGTGGATTTCCATATGAGTTACCACTCCCCACTTCAGAGCCATATACTACTTCATAGGCTTGGAACTCATATGAGATATCTAACCCTTGAGCATAATATAAATTTGGGAGTTTCATAGGCTTGGATATTCAATAGTATAGCTAATGATTATACATTGAATGAATTACTATTCACCAATAAATTATTATTTATTTTAACCAATGAATAATACACTCAACATAAAACCATCCAAGATTGATATTATGCTCAAGGGGTAGATATTCAACAATGTAGATAATGATCATGCATTGAATGAATTATTACTCCTTAATTAGTGATTAATTCCTTCAAGTAGTGAACAATACAATCAATATAAAACCATCCCAAACTGATATTATCCTCAAAGGTTAAATATCAACAATGTAGACAATGATTATGCCCAAAGTAATCATTAAATCATTTAAGTAGTGAAAAATGCAGTCAACCTAAATCCATCACAAATTGTTACTTTGCTCTCAAGAGTTGGATATTCAATAATTCATAAAGTGATTATGTGTTGAATGAATGATTATGCCCCCCAAATAATCATTATTTCTTTCAATAAGTGAATAATATATCCAACATAAAACCATGCAAAACCAATATTATGCTCAAGGGTTGGATATTTAACAATGTAGGTAATGAATATGCATTGATTGAATAATTATGCCTTAAGTACTCATTAATTCGTTCAATCCCTCAATAATATAGTCAACATAAAACAAACCAAGACTGATATTGTGTTAAAGAGTAAGATATTCAAAAATGTAGATAATGATTATGACTTGACTAATCATTAATTCCTTCAATCCTTGACAAATATGTTTAACATAAAACAAACCCAAATGTATTACTTAAAATAAATCGTTATGCCCTTATCATCAATATCTCACATCTTAAAATGTCACAATGTTAAAACCATGTGAACAAATGGCACAAATACTTACATCATGGGAGATACTTCTTATACCATTAAAAATTCCATATTCTCATCCTTGGGAAGTTGGGAAGGGGAGGTTCTGGAAATCTCGCAAAGTGGTAAGAATTTTAAAAATGAAAAAATTTGAAATTCACTTTTTCTTTATTATTAACATTCATCATGACTACATCAGTGAGGATTTAATAATCATAGTTATGTCAAAAATTGTGGTCAATGTAAAGAACAACTAGTTAAGGAAATAAAAATGATTAATCACAATGCACTAGGGGTGCCTTAATTGAGAGTTGGATTTGACCATCCAGGGGTCAATGCCTAGTGTGGTAGTTTAGTCAAATGTGCTAACTGATTATACTTGGTGCATTTATTTATTATTAGTTGTGTGAATCTATTTTTACATGTAAATTTTTCCCTTAAAGAATCTTCATATTGATGATAGAGATTATAAATACTCTTCTCTATTGTACCTTTTATGCAATATCTTTTTATCATTAATCATGTAAACCTATTTTTCTAAAAAAATATGCCCTTAGCTTACATTTAATCCTTAGTGGTGTTGTTTCATTTTAGATGTCAGATGACTCCTCCAATCTTGTTTTATTAAAAATTCATTAAAAATATGTTTAAGAAATGAAAAATGGGCCCCAATTTAATCAAACATGATTTACCACAATTAATTACATTGATTCTAAGAGCTATTTCAACTATTAGATCTTGAGAACATAGCATTTTGAGATAAGTTATTTTCTTGGCAGCATTTTTTACTCATTTATCAAATAACAAACTATTTTGTATCTTTGTGTAGAAAATTCATTGCCCCTCAAATTTTCACATAGAAAAACCTCTATGAACTATGTAAGTCCAAACTAATCTGAAGAGGCCATGTGTCTTATTTTGATAGGCTATGAAATACATAAAGATTGAGACTATGATGAATAGTTTAATATGTGAATAATGGGTATTATATATACTACTTTTTGTAAATAATGTGAATACTTGACGTGTATACAATTAAAAATAATGTAAAGGTTAGGTGTTTTCCCTTAAAATGTATAATTTTTTTATATTCTAGTCTGAATATACCATTAGCTTCCTTGTGATAATGCATACTTCATCTTTGTATACAATTACTTAAGAATATATAGAGGTATTAGTATATATATATATATATATATATATATATATATATATATATATATATATATATATATATATACACACACTTTTTTACATTTAAATTTGAATGTTTCACATTTTGACCCACTCTACTCACTAACCATGTATGTACACTCAAAATATGAAATATGTTGGTTATAATTTATTGAAAATTTTATTGAAGCACTCCATTGATTTATACTTGACTGAACTAGTATAATGCCCTATGTACTAATTCTTTATTGTAGTACTTACTAGTGACTTGTTGATTTTTTATCTGATTGTACTAGTATTTTGCCCTATTATAATTTCCTATTTACATGTGCCTTATTCTAGAAGGTAGAGCATAGGAGTGTGAGTTATTTTTCTAGTAGTAATTAACATTAAATAGATTATGTGTCCGATGAATTAAATATAACATATCCTAATTACACAAACTATTATATAAATTTTTTGTTGAATGAATGCTTATGACCTAACTAACCATTAATTCATTCAAGCAAAAAATAATATATTAAACATAAAAATGAAAAAATCCCTAACCCTTTAGGGATCAACGTCTATCAGTTTGTTCTATGTTGAAAGCATCCATTGACTGTATTGTTGACTACTTGAAGTAATTAATATTTTGGGGCCAGAGTTGGAGTTTTGTGTGAGTAGTGTTTAGATAGAATATAAAGGTATAGATTTCAAATTCATTTATATGTATAATATCCAACAATTATTATACATTTAATTCATATGATTTCATATAATTATATATAATATATCCTAATTACACAAACTAGTCAATAAACTACGAATTGAATGAATGATTATGTCCTAACTAATCATTGATTTCTTTAATGCAGACAATGATTATGCATTGAATGAATGATTATAACTTAAGTAATCATTAATTCCTTCAATAAGTGAGTAATATAATCAACATAAAACCATCTCAATTTGATATTATGCTCAAGTCTTAGATATTTAATAGTGCAAAAAATGATTATGCATTGAATGAATTACTATTCCCTAAGTAATAATTAATTCCTTTATATAATGAACAATGCAGTCAACATAAAACCATCCCAAATTGATATTACACTCAAGGGTTGTATATTTAGATATGAATACAATGATAATACATTGAATCAATGATTATTCCCTAACTAATCATTAATTCCTTCAAGTAGTAAACAATATAATCAACATAAAACCATCCCAAGTTGATATTATGTTCAAGGGTTAGATATCAACAATTTAGACAATGATTATGCCCTAATTAATAATTAATTCTTTCAAGTAGTGAATAACATAAATCCATCCCAAATCAATATTTTTATCTTATGGATTGGATATTCAATAATACATACAATGATTATGCATTAAATGACTGATTATGCCCCATGTAATCATTATTTTCTTCAAGATGTGAACAATATAGTCAACATAAAACTATGCCAAACTAATATTATGCTCAAGGATTGGATCTTTAATAATGTAGGTAATGATTATATATTTATTGATTAATTATGTCTTAAGTACTCATTAATGCATTCAAGCCCTCAAAAACATACTGAACATAGAACAAACCAAAACTGATATTGTGTTCAAGAGTTAGATATTCAACAATGTAGATAATGATTATGCATTGAATAAATGATTATGCCTTAATTAATTAGTAATTCCTTTAATCCCTCAAAAATATTTTTAACATAAATAAACCCAAATGTATTACATAAACTAAATTGATATTCCCTTATCATAAATATGTCACATCTTAGAAGAGCACAACCTTAAAACCATGTGAATAAATGACATGAAAACTTACATCATGGGTGCTACTTATTCTACCATCTTCTCATCCTTGGGAAGTTGAGAAGTGGAGGTTCTTAAGATCTTGCTAAGTGGAATGAATTTTAAAATAAATAACAATTGGAACTAACTTTTTATTAATTATTAACAGTCATCATGACTACATCGGTTGGGTCTGTATGCAATTAGAAATTCTTCATGTATTTAAATCAATTCTAACTTGAAGAAGAAATATCATACTTACACTTCTGATTAGGGATATATTAGACAATCAAGAATTTTACCAATATGGGGATCCACTAGACCTAATTAGTGGATCTATTATCATAATAAATAATACTAGGAAGAGTTTCAAAGCCTCCAATCAAGCACAATCACGCAATAACCCAAACTAGGTCCTATGTTTTCATATTCACTAAACTAATAACAAGTAAAGTCTAATATAGTGCTCACCAAATATTGTGGCATAATATGGGCGTTAGTAAACAAACAAACATGCATAGGATAATTTCAATTAAGCTATGTATAAGTAAGACCCTAATGCATGGAGAAGAGGAATAATATTATTTGAATCCAATACTTGTGTTACTTTTATCTACTAAAAAGAGGAATATAGTTAGAGAATACTTGTAATACATCCTTGTCGACAGTAAATCACACGCTTGGCTAAAGACGCTTTGCAATTCATTGTTTTGGTTTGTAAGGATCACTAAGAAAGGCCATAACATATAATACTTCTCTACAAGACTAGATTCTCCAAGTAGAAACCCTAAGCTAAGACTCCTCAAGTAGAATAGTGAAAGATCATATTGTAAAAAAACACAAATGATTAATAACTCTTCTTCATTGGTAAATAATTATGAAATTATCTTATATATATATAGGTAGATTTAACCCTAAGCCCTTACAAAAATTTTGGTTGACCTCGTACAGTTATGGATAAAAATTCACTAAGTTACGGGATACGTCAGCCAAGAGTCAGCCTTGACCCTAAATGAATTTTACCCATAATAGTATAGGATTGATCTAGTCTACTTACTACTATAGACTGCTAAAATGGGATTAAGGTGAGGAAAAGAGGGATGGAAAGTGGGAAAAGACTATAGGAGTGTGCAAAAGAGGAATAGTAGCTTAGGGAATGGTTTTCAAGAGTTTGTTAGATTGGTAATAATTAGAAATAAGGGACAAAAATCTTATGAAGCACCAATGGTATTCCCACCCCTTTCCTGATGCACTCTTTAAGGCATGCACTTAGAGAGATTGAGTCTTGATGGGCTCCTACAAGATAAAAAGTATGAGTATCTGATAAAAGTTAAAAATATTATATGTATACATATGCCCCACTTGAAGCTCATCATGTGTCACTAAGGTGGAAAAGGGGATGGTTCATTGATAAATATAAAAGTAACACACAATGCTAAGGCTAAATAAAAGTTGTAGTATTTTAAAACAAAAATAATTTAAATTAAATGATGGAAAGGAAAATAACTAAATAATGAATCTAATGCATACCTTGACTTACCTTTATTACTAGATGGTTATCTACTATGTTTGTAGTTTTGATTGTGGAGGGTGTAAAGAATAATTTTGAAAACCCCAATAGTACAAAACTAAATAGAACAAACAAAAAATACAAGAAAGCCAAGATAATTACTGCTATTTGGATGGAATTACCTAGAAATTTGGCAAGTTGGGGTGATAAGTGATATGTTAAACCAAATGACCAAGTAAAAATTTAGAGTAAATCAGGTAACCTAAAATCTAACGCTACTAAAGACCAAAAATATCAAAGAAGTAAATCTTAAGTAAGAAAGAAAAACTCACTAAATTAAACCAAGGATAAATGTCAAAAAGGATGGTAATCAAACATCAACATGAAGTAGTAACAATCTTTACTTAAAGAATATAAGCAAGAAAAAATGGTAAATCAACATTGATGAATAAGTAGTAACAATCCTTACTCAATCATCAATGTAAAAAGGTTCATAAAAATAAAAACAACATTGGTGAGTGAGAAGTAAGAAACTGACCTCACTCAACAATGGAAAAAGTACATGAAATCAAAAATAGACTCAGGTGTCTACAAAAAGAGCTAGTACAAATAATGATAAATGGTAAAAGGAAGCAAAGTATGTCTATAAATGTAGATCCATGGTGTAAGTAAATTAATCCATAGTTGCTCAAATATGTTTTGCTTTAAGGATAGATAAAACTGAAATAAATTAGTGCTAAAACATTTATAAAATGTGAATAAGAAATAAATATAGAAGAAGGAAAATAATTTTAAACTCATACATGCCTAACAAGGGGGGAAATGAAATGGATGGAGTGGAGAAATGAAGGAAAAACCAAGGTCGAGGATCTCTTTATCAAAGTCAGGACCCTCAAATTAGGTTTGTCAAAACAAGAGGACAATTGACCTTAAGGAATTTGAAGAATGGATCTTAGCCACACTATTATTAGGTCAACAAATGGAGTATGTAGGTCATCCAATGAGGGTTATATGCATGAAAATTAAAATGGAACTAGTTTCCCATAATTTGGTCCCCATTCCTCATGACGCCTTAAACATTGTTTGTTTACTATAAGGATTGAATACTTGCATGAGAAAGTGGGTAAAACCATAGAGTTTGTTGAATTATCCTACTCCAATATGCTATCCTATCACACCCAAATGGACCTCAACTCTAGTTTGAGGCCAACTATGGAGTTTGAGCTTCAATTAGAGATAGGAGATGTGTTTTTAATCATAAAATTTGGTGTGATTTTGATTTTTTGACATTTATATGTTGATTTTTGTATATCATTGCCTTATGTTTCAAATGATTTGGATTTTAAATTTATTGATGGATTTTTCTATTTCACCTCCATACAGATTTAGAAAACCAAACATGTATGCTAAAAATGACTTTCATTTGAATACTTCGGATCTAGTTGCTAAGAGAGAGAACTTCAAAGAGCATGGTGTCTAAGAGTCTTATAAATTTAGGTGATATAAAAGTTCTATCTTGACTTCAATTTTTTTTTATCCAATTTGGAGTGAAAGGAAAGGAAATAATAAAGAATAACACATGAAACAATTTGAATTAATTCAAATCACAAAAACCTATGACAAAGGGTGAAAAAGGGATATAATGATAGAAAAGTGTGATTCATTATCATAAGAATGAGGAAAATATAGGAAAACATGCTAACATATATTATTATTCAAATTCCATCTATCAAGAGAAGAAAAATCAAAATTTGAGAACAAAGAGAAAGAACTCATAACCATTACAAAACACATTCTAGTTAAGAAATGACAATATGGTAAATTTTATGTAGAAGGCCAGGTCTTATCCATGGTCTTACACTGCATCTCATAAAATAAAAACCCATGATGGTGCCATAAAGTATTGGAAAAATAAATGAGATACCAAAAAGATGATAGTTCTTATCCATGGTCTTACACTACAACTCGCAAAAGAGAAACCTAAGGGGTGCCAAAAAGTGATGTGAAAAGTGTGAAAAGGAAGAGACTATAGTACATCTTGAGGAAGACTAGGTCTTATCCATGGTTTTACAATGTAACTCATGAGAAAAAGGGTAAAGCAAAAGACCAAAAAGGAAAGACTAAGGTTTTTGAAAATAGAGAAATGTTGTAGAGGGTGAGAGCTATGTAAGTATCTTGAAAAAATTGTTAGATAGACAGAATATGTAAAGCATGAAAAAAGGGGAAGGATTTAAGAAAAATACTTCTTAAAGAATTGTACATTGGTGGTCTCTTTGAAAACATGGCCTTCATTGGTTTGAAGGTGATAGGTACTTGGAAAAAGAATATCTTTAACTAAATAAGGGCCCTACCATTTTTTTGAATATTTAATTTATTTATCATGAGTGTAATTTAATTTAAGGACAAGATCACCAATATTAAACTTACAAACTTTAACACATTTGTTATGTCATTTGGCAATATAGGCCTTCTATTGGTGATTAAGTTATAAAGCAAAAAGATGATGTTCATCCAGAATATCAAGGGCATGAAGGAAAGCTTCACATAATTATTCATTAGCTATGATATAATGAATAGATATATGTAGAGAGATAAATTCAACTTATAATGGGAGGACTAAATCAAAACCATAGACTAGAGAGAATAATGTTGCCCCAATAATAGTACATGTGTTAGTCTGATAGGTGAAAAGATCAAGATAGAGATGAAGGTGTTAATCCATGCAGGTTTCATGAATTATGTTTTGGAGAATTTTGTTAAGTATTTTTTTTATGGCATTAGATTGACCATTACATTAGGGATGATAAGGTGTAGAAAATTTGTTACTGATTTTAAATTTAGCATAAATTTGTTTGACAACCTTAATTTTAAAATTACCACCATTTTCTGAAATGATGGTATGGGGAACACCAAAGCAAACAATTATTTGATTAAGAATAAATTTGAAGATGGTGGTATTGATGAAATTAATCAGGGGCATAGCCTTAACCCATTTGGTAAAGTATTATATAGCTATGATTATAAATACATGCCCATTTTGAGATTAGGGCAATTTATCTTTGAGATCTAATCCCCACATGGAAAATGGCTAGGGAGATTCGATAATTTAAATTTTAGCTAGAGGTGAATATATTATATCATCATGAAGTTAGAAAGGGGTCCAATTTTTAGTGAATTCAATTACATCCTTTTAAAGAGTGGGATAAAATTATCTAATACGTAGTCATTTATGGGCTATAGCATGCCTGCTACAGTGGCCACCACAAAGTCTCCTATGTGCTTGTTTAAGAAGAGGATGGACCTCATCTTGCATAACACAATGGAACAAGGTACCTTTAGCATTATGATAATATATAATGTTATATCGAAGGCCTTATTAAAATATTGTTTATGAATGGGAGTCTTTTCATGAGAGCCTAAGTTGGGAGGATAAGTTTGGTGTTCCAAAAATTGAATGATGTCTTTATACCATGGGCTTTATTGAATTGTGATAGCCTCGATGTGGTAGATAAAAAAATCTTATGTTTGAATAGAGGATGGAGATTTTATTATTTGGATTAAAAAAGTGGGATGGGAAAGAACTTGGTGGGGATGAAAAAGAGATGTTAAATAAAAAATTGAATCTTCAATAGAATTTTGATCTCAAGGGATAGGTTCAATAGTGAAATAGATTAAGTCTTTGGTGAGAGTAGTTACAATTTGATGATAATAAATGAGATTCTCACTTTTTATTTGGTAATAACCATTAACTTAGTGGTAAATGTGTTGAGAATCACCTAAGGCATACATGTATTGGATATATAAATCAAGAGCATATCTCATGCCTAAGATTAAAGCTTCATACTCTACCATATTTTTAGTGACATCAAATTTTTAGAGAAAAGCTAAAGGGATGATTTTTTCAAGAGGAATTGTAAGAATGCAACCTACCCCAGCTCCTTGAAATAATTTAGCACCATCAAAGTGAAGGGTCCAAATATCCTTGTGTAAATCAACATTAATGTTAGGATGTTCTTTGATGACTACTTATTTAATAGCATCTGGGAGGATAGTTGATTCATTTAGATTACCTATCTCAAGATCAATAGTGAAGTTATGGAAGTAATCTTCAGGAGAAAAATATTGATTAAGATCTTCAATATAGATAATATTGATATATGGAAGATTATCATGAAGGTGATTGGTAGCTGGCAAGGGAACAATGATAAGTTGATTAGCTATGATTTGTCTTTTGACAATTTTTGAGTAATGATGCATAGGTCAAATTCCATAAGATGGACCATCCATTTTCCAATTCTATCTCTAGGGAGAAAGGATTTGGATAAGAAATGATGAAGGTGTTCAAAATTAATGATTACATAAGTGGTCTGATAAATCATGTAATGTCTAGGCTTTTCAAGTATGAAATATATGGTAAAGCAATCATATTTGACTTTTGTGTAACATTTCTCATAATCAATGAGGCCTCGACTGATGTAATAAATGGAATATTATCTTCTTGTATCATATTATTTTTAAATCATTTCCCTAACTGACATGGATATGGAAGAAGTACATAACATCAAAGGTTGATCATTTAAAGGAGGATAAAACATAGGTAGGTGAAGAAATGACTATTTGATGTTATCAAAAGTTTTTTTACAAAGATCCATCCAGTCTAAAGTATTAAATTTATTAAGAAGAGAATTGATGGAGTAGATACTATAATCCATTTCAAGCACAAATCATTTAATTTCCCCAATTTTATTGAGATAACTGCCAATGCTAGAATAGAATAAGGAATTAACATGTTGATGATGGAACTAATTTTGGTAGGGTCAAGATCGATGCTACAGAGAGAGACTACAAATCGTAATAATTTTATAGATGAGATACCAAAGACACATTTGTAAGGATTTAGTCTCACTCAGTATTTGAGAAGAAGATTGAAGATGATGGCAAGATCAAAAATATGAGTTTGATGACTTTTGGACTTAGCGATGAGATCATCCACATAGGTTTTAATAATTTAATAGATAAGTTCATGAAAGCTGTGAGTCATTTCTCATTAGTAAGTGGCTCTAGCATTTTTGAGTATGAAGTGTATTTGAACATAGTAATAGGTGTTTCATTCCATGGTGAATGTGGTCTTATGATGGTCTTCAGGAGTAATGTGAATTTGATT
Organism: Torreya grandis; assembly: GCA_037957365.1. Lineage (NCBI taxonomy): Eukaryota > Viridiplantae > Streptophyta > Pinopsida > Cupressales > Taxaceae > Torreya > Torreya grandis. Next base: position 617,823 of record JARHVA010002206.1, read on the forward strand.
GTATCCTAAGAATCCATCCATAAGAGATAACATTTTATAACCAATTGTGGAATCGATAATGGAGTCTATCTAAGGTAAAGGGAAATTATCCTTGGGATAAGCAATATTAAGATTAAGGAAATCAATGTAGAAGCAAATAAACATATTGACCTTTTTTAAAATGGGAACTATGTGAAAAACCCATTCAGAATTGTCCACTAGTTTGATAAATTCAACATCGAGAAGTTTTATGATTTCCTTGTGACATAAAGTGGAAACCTTAGATGGAAATTTCCATTTCTTTTGATGCACATGTTTTGCATCATGATAAGTGATGATATTATGTACCAAAATACTAGGGTCAATACAAAGCATGTCCTCGTAGGAATAGGTGAATATCTCAAGATATTTATCTATAAATAAGTTAAAGTTATCATATTTGGTAGGTGAGATTTTGTGAGATACTATAATTGGTTGAGGGTATGATGGGTTTATTTGATAAGCATAGCATTTCCATCTTGGAAATGGTATGGTGCATTAGTTAAAGAAGAAATTGGATAAGCTTTAGGATCAATGCTAGAAATAAAGTTGTTAAAATAAGGGGTTTTGGTTTTGAAATTCCCATGTTTATGATGTTGCCAAGGAAGTTGAGGTTCTCAAGCATGAATTATTTAAATAATAGTTTCATCACTAGGTAAGGTGGGAAGAGGACCATAATAATAATTAACATCTCATTTAAGATCCAAAATTTGATTACCATGGTGATCATGTTCAAAATGTATCTGACAAAAATTAGTGGCCTTTGCATTTAGTGTAATATCAAGAGTAGGAGCATTAGATGAATCAAATAAGATTGGTATATAATTAGTTTTTTTTATGGGGGAAGAATCAAACTTAATGATTGGATTCATAAGTGTTAGAGAATATACTAGAATTTATGGAGATTCAAAAGGTATGATTTATTATACCACCCAAGGACTATCAAGAAGTAGAGAACTAATAGGAGGCACTTGACCTTCAGGAACTAATTCATGATTTGTAGAAATGGTATGAACATCCTAGTTAAAATCATGGATTTGAGCTAAGGTTTTCTAATAATGATGAATATCCAAGCCTTAAGATTGAGCTTGGGCCTTTATGTAGTTATCATCATAGGTTGGAGAAATTGTACATGTTTGAGAGTTAGGGGAAGTTTTTGAAGGTGAAATCCCAATATTACTAAAAATACATGGAGGCACGATGAAAATATCTTGAAATAATTTGGCTACTAAAAATTCATTGCAAGTGAAGGCATGTTCATGTAGAGAAGGCTCCTGATCATTACATGGAGGGGGCAAATTAGTGATCTCATCAATGAGGGTAGTAGTACAATCTTGAGGTAATAAATAAGGAGGAAGCCACTCTAAAATGTATGACGGTATCATGGTAATGTTTTAGGTATTTTTCAAGTGATTATGTTCATCATCATCTTAATTAAAAAGAGTGACTTGTAAATTAGGATTGATGTTGATGAAATCAGATAAGGGAGTTATATTCATCTTAGGAGTAGTAGGAGTATGATATTGTGATTTTGTATTAGGAAGTTGAATATTCCAAAGGTTGGGATCAACCCCATACTTATATCATTTTCCATTATGTATTAATTTAATGCATTGTCTACCAGAAGAATCAATGGCCTTCATTCTATGAGTCCATGGGTGACCAATGAATATGTTATAAGATAGGGTAAATCAAGGATCATAATCTTAGTTTGAATGGTCTTAGGTTTGATGGTTAGGGGAATCCAAATACAACCAAGTGGATTTTGATTAGTCTTATCAAAACCATGATATGTATGTTGGGTTTGCTTGAGATGATCCTTTTTATAACCAAGTCATTGGATAAGCCATAAAGATGTCACATTAAGACCAGAACCTTCATCAACTAAAAACTTTATGGATAAGGGTAGTATTAATGGCTATTTTGATGAATAGTAGTGGATCATCAATGTAAAAAAATATTTCATCATTAATCATGTCCTCTTCAATAAATTCAATAAAAGGCTTGGAATAAAGACACATGGTTTTAATAGTATAAACATTTATAGGTTAAGGTTCAATAGAAGGTGGTTCTTCATCTATAGGAGATGGATCTTCCATTTCATTTAATTATTGCATAAGTAATTTTCAATGATAAGGTGAAGTATGAACTAACTCCATAAATGGAATCTTGTAAGGAATATAGTTAAGTTCTTCAAAAATGTTTTATTGAGATCTAGAAGAAGAACCAACATGATGTTTAGGAGGTAAGGTAGATTTTGAAGGAATAGAAGTGGTTAGGGGTATAGAAGGAAGAGATGGTTCCTTAGGGGGTTCCCATGCGAGATTAGTGGTTGTAGTATCTTTAATAAGTTATTCATCTAAAGATGGTTTCTTAAGTTTGGTATTAGGATGTTTATGAGCTAGTTTGTGATGATAATTGATCTTATCAGTGTTAACATATTGATAATTATTGTAACATTGGTCATAATTGGCATCAATATAACAACATCCTTGGTATTTTTTTGATTATTAGTCATAGAATAATATTTTTGGTTATTCAAGGTAAAAGCTTTGGAAACTTGTCATTATTAAGAAGTAGTGGTGTACTCTTGATGACAAAGGTCGATCATGGATTTGAGATTAAATGAATCACTCAACATATAGAAGACAAAAAAAATATTGATCCCTCTACAAGATTCATGATAATGACCAATTTAGTGTGGAACCAAAATTAATTATTAGGGTCATACCACTTATGAGGATTGTTAGGATAATTAAAAGATTTAGAGGGTAGTAAAAATCATTTCATTTACTACACAGTGAGTGGTGTGTGAGAAGATAAAGGAATGTCAGCTTTGGCAACTCCTAGTTTTGTTTGGGGATTATTTCTAGTGATAGAATTAGTACATGTTTGAAAATATCCTTTAAGAAGTTTATGATTAGGTTTGAATTGATTCATGAGAAAGTCTTGATATTTAGCTTGGTCAAGAGCATCATTAAGTGTTTGGGGAGTAAACATTTGAATCTTATATTGAAAATAATGAGTAAAATCAGTTATAAAGAATTTGAAAAAAATGTCATGAATCATGTTATGATCAGCTTTATGGAATAGAGATTTCCATCATTTGATGAAATCATGAGCTGATTTGGTGGGAGACTATTTAGCATTTATGAAGTGGCTAAGACAATTTTTGGGAAGATCATTATGTTGAAAAATATTTAACTAAAGTACTGACCAAATCCTCAAGTATCCAAATTTAATGTTATGAAATTTGGTTGTACCATTCTAATATATTACCGATGAAGGTTTTGACTAAGAGTTTAGTTGTGGCAAAATTATTAGTTTGGATCCACTCTTTGGAATGAGGTAGGGTCTTTAGTCCCATCATACTTTATAGTTAGAGATATCTTAACAATATCAATAAACACAATTAAAGGAGCTAAAGCTTCATTTTTAGTGTTTTGAAGAATTTGTTTATTCATTATTGGTTGAGGAATAACATTGCCTGAAACATATCTAAGAGGTGGAGGAATTAAATTGGGATTGGCTTAATGATGGACAGTTGTAGGTGGATTTTTCATATTGATCAAATGGCATTCTAGTTTCATCATTTGAGAGGTGTTATAAGTTTACATTATGTTTATTTGTTGTATGAATTGTGTAATAAGTTGAGTCATATCAATTTGTTGGTTTGTGTTTTTAAGAGCACTCCCTAAATTGGTATTGGGAGAGAGTTATTAAAAGATGGATTATTGGTGGTATTATTGATTAAACTTGTGACAATTACTCCCACATGGTTTAAAGATTGTAAATATGGGAATTGTCTTGATAGGTATATAAAATATCATATCCACCTACTTCATCTTGAGTTGTGATTTGCACCATGTTGAAAAACACAAATGAAGGGGGGGAAGATGTGTGCCAAGAGTGATGGTTCTCTTTAGAGGAAAAGAGAGGGATAAATGAACATCACATATAGTATCTAAATGGATTCAAGTTGTCCAAGAAGATTTTGATAGGGGACCTCATGATGACTTGAGAGAAATGAAAAAAATGCTAAGGAAGAGAAATAGGGTACTGAGTTATAAAGACATGGAAAGTAGTAAGAGTACATGGTTGATTTAGTCAACCTAGTATTGAAAACTAGGGAAAATAGAGCCTCATAAGAGTATAGAGTTGACTGGGTCAACTTAGTACTATTATCTAATTATAAAAAGAGATATAGGGTCAACTAGGTCAACCTAATACTATAAAAAGGGGGAAAATAGCATGGAAGAAACTATGTCAAATAAAATGAATGTATACTAAACATAGGGGAAAATATTGTAATGTACTTTGAAAGCAAGAAAGGAAAGAAACACACAATCGTTTGGGTGAATGAGGATGATCTAATTGAAGCATAAAACATAAAACCTTACACAAATGCTGGCCAATGTATGTTTTTGAAATATAACATACATTTGAGTAAATATCAAGCAATTAATTTGGAAATTAAATGCTAACTAGGCGATCATCTTGAATGTTGTTAGATTATTAGAGTATGATTTTAAGTGTGATAGGAAGTTGGCTGAAAATAAGGAACTATAAAAAAATCTATGGATGGTTTTAGAATGTTTAGGCTAAAATGGATCTGTGTTGGCAATGGTATTAGCTTCGTATTGGGGTCTTACCCCTCACTTCACACACCATAGTGATAAGTGTGTTGAATGCTTTGCCAATATATACCATTAACCATGTGTTTATATTTACCCAGTAAACAAAGTCAGATTCCCCCTTGGTGATGAAATCCAAGTAGGTAGGCCTTGGGTAGACAATTGTTTAAATCCAATTTAAGATTGTTTAATTTGGTAGTGTTTGCAAGAAAGATAAAAATAGAGAAATTAAATTATATATTGAAAAACCAGCTAATTAGACTATGTGTTCTATTCTAGGCATGCAAGTAACTTAAAGTGAAAGTGTGAAGTAATTACTAGCATATAAGTGTTATTTACAACTTTGAAACATAGTATATTGTCAATTTAGATGACAATGTATGCAAATATTATAGTATAGAGTTGACAATGTCACTACTATAATACTGAAGCAAAGGTCTTCTAAGAACTGTGTCAATAGTGTCGACCTAGTCTTGTAGACAAAAGATAGAATATAGAACTAGGTCGATAAGGTTGACCTAGTTTGTTTTATAAAGGTAGTTTTAAAGAATAAAAACTATGAAAAAAATAATTTTAATGAATAACAAAAATGATGGAGAAAGAGAGAAAGGAACCTTGGTGGGTTGGAAGATGCACAAGAGAGTGAGATTGCTATTGAAGGGCCTTGATTTTTATTTTTAAATTTTGTCAACTATGTCAACTAGGTCAACCCAGTTCTATAGTTATATATTTGCTGAAGCCTTTAAATAATACTATACCAGTAATGTTGACCTAGTATTTTTTTGGAGGTCTGGAAGTGCACTATGTCAATAAGGTCAACCTAGTAGCCTATCTAGAAGTGAAAACCTATAATATGTCAACTTGCTTGACCCAATAGCCTGTATTTTATGAAGACTTGAATAAATATAAAAAATTCATTTTAATGCAATTGTGTGTTAAACATGCACTCAAAAGTTAGAAACTATACCAGCACTGTCAACCTAGTATCGTAAATATAGAAAAATAATAAATAAAATGATAAAATAATGAAAAATGTGAAATAAAACCTGCATGGGTAAGATTCACATCAGGTTCACCAAAATTTATATAATCAAAAATGCATCATGTCTATAAATCAATACTAACTCAAAGAAGATAGATAATACTTACACTTCTGATTGGGGATACATTAGATAATCAAGAACATGACCAATATGGGAATTTGTGAGACCTAATTTAGGGATCTCTTATCACAATAAACAATAATAGGTAGGGTTCTAAAGCCCCCAATAAAACACAATCACACAATAACCCTAACTAGGTCCTATGTATTCATATATTCACTAAACTAATAACAAGTAATTTAAATTCTAATCTAGTGCTCACCAAAGCTTGTAGCATAATATGAGGGTTAGTAAACAAGCAAACATGCATAAGAGAATCTTAATTAAGCAATGTATGAGTAAGACCCTAATGTATGGAGAAGAAGAGTAATATTACTTGAATCCAACACTTATGTTACTTCTATATACTAAATAGAGGAGAAAAATTATACAATACTTACCTTAATGATGAACTTGTCGAGACTCAACCTCTGCCTTAGCCAAAGGGTTTTCGCAAGAAGTTTTGGTTTGTAAGGATCACTAAGAAAGGCCAAATCATCCAAGACTTCTCCACAAAACTAGATTCTCTAAGTAGAAACCCTAAGCTAAGACTGATCAAGTAAAATGGTGGAATATTAGATTGTAAAGAAGTGCAAGTGAATAATAACTCTTGTTCATTGGTAAATAATGAAAAAATGATCTTATATATATATATATATATATATAGGTGGATTTAACCTTAAGCCCTTTTGAAAGTTTTAGCCTATTTGTTAAGAGAGTTTATGACCAAGATAGGTGGATACTTGGTATCCAATTGGTCCTATATGGTTTTTAGGACAAAGTATGGTACTAAGGTGAAGATTGAATCAGATCATATTCATCACAATCATTTAGTGTCCTACATGCCTAAATTTACAAATGTTAATTATATAATTCTTGATGAGGAATAGCTTCACATGGACCAATCTCCAACTTATTCTCTTGAATGAGTTTTTGATTTATATCTAGATGAATGGAGAGTTGAGCATTATGAGCATGATCTTTAAAACTTCATAGAGGAGGCTTTTATTTGAGTGTATTTCCTTCATGAGGAAGGATCTTTCATGCCTAATTTGATGAAGTCAAATGAAAACATGGATGGTTTATGGCATCTATTCTTTGATAGATCTAGAAGCAAGGTTGGAGTAGGTGGTAGAGAAATTTAGGTTTTTCCATCTAAAGAAAGGTACTATTCCACTTTTAGATTTCACTTCTCTTGTACTTGTAATATGGCAAAATATGAGGCTCTCATTCATGGCCTTGAGTGGGCTAGGAAAAGAGATGTGAAAGAGTTACAAGTGTATGGTGATAGTGAGTTAATTATGAATTAAGTAAGAGGACAAATTTGTAATAATAATTCTCTTCTTAAGTCCTATAATCATAGAGTGTGGGATATTGTATAATATTTCCAATCCTTTAACATCCAATCTATCCCAAGAGAGGAAAACAAACATATTGATAGGTTAGCAGTAATTGCAGCTCAATTTGATGTTCCAAAGGGGATAAAAGAAGATAAGATATAACCACTTCTCAAGGTGATTGTAAGGCCCTCTATACTTGATAATGTCACTAATTATCAAGCATTTGATAATGACCAACAAATAGATATTTTTCTACAAGAGGAGGCTGAGTTTTCTTCCAAGAATTAGTCCAAACTATGCCAGCAATATGGAGGGCAAATTGTATAATTGAAAATAAATAAGCTCCCTAACGTCTTAGTCACACTTGAGAGTATCTTTAATAATGATGATAATTTGAATAAAGAGAGGATAAAAATGTATACTAGGCAACAAAACTATGAGAGTAAAAATATTCAAGAATAAGTTGCTTACTCTTGGAAAGGTATGTACTAGAGAAGAAAGATGTGCTTTAATTGAGTTATGGAAAGAGTTTTCTGATATATTTGCATGGAAGTATAGTGATTTAAATGGATTTGATTCAAACTTAGCTAAACATACCATATATCTAGATGATAATTCTAAGACTATCAATAAAATACAAAGTCCAATCAATCCTAAGATTGAGCCTCTCATGAGAAAGGAGCTTACAAAGTTGATTGAGTCAAAGATCATTTTTCCTATTAAACATTCATATTGGTTGGTAAACTTAGTCTTAGTTTGGAATAATAATGAGTAAATAAGGTTATGTGTTGATTTTAGGGACTTGAATATAGTATCCTTGAAGGACCATTGTCCTCTTCCTTCCACGGAGAAGATTTTTCACGTTGTGGTAGGTAGTGAAAGGTTTTCACTCCTTGATGGATACTCAGGGTATAATTAGATTTTGGTAAGGGAAAGTGACCAATATAAGATAAACCTTACTACTAAATTGGGTACATACAATTATAGTAAAATTCCTTTTGTATTGTCGAATGTTGGAGCTACATTTCAACGTGCAATGGATATAGATTTTTAAGGTCTAATAAATGACATTGTATTGGTGTATCTTGATGATATCACAATTTTTCTAAGGATGTAAAAGATCATTTGAATCACTTTATGTATATTTTTAAGAGATTTAGAGAGTTTGGAATCTCTCTTAACCCAAATAAGTGTGTGTTTTCTATCGATGAAGGTATACTTTTAGGACACAATATCTCAAAGAAAGGCCTATCCATAGATCTTGAAAGGGTGAGTTCAATCTTGGCATTAGCTTTACCTGAACACAAGAAAGGTTTGTAAAGTTTATTTGGAAAAATAAATTTAATAAGGAGGTTCATTCCTAATTTTTATAATTTATTCAAGACTCTAACCTCCATGCTAAGGAAATATGAAGTGTTTACTTGGACAAGAAGAAGGAAGGAGAGTTTTGAAGAGATCAAGCAAGCTATTGCTCAAGCCCCAGCTTTTGCAAGTTTTAATTTATATAAGGACATAAACTTGTATACCTTTTTAAATGTTGAGGTGATTTCTACCATGCTTACTCAATCAAATGAAGAAAACTTGGAGCAATCTATTTCCTTCTTTAATCAAGGATTGGAAGGATATGAGGTAAGGTACACTTATGTTGAGTAGCAATTACTTTAAGTTGTTAGAATTCTAATTAAGTTTAGGCATATGTTATCTAAAAATAATATTCACATATTGGTACCTCATCCTAGTGTCAAATGTTTCCTTTTTAGCAGATATTTGAATGAGAAAAGGGTTGGTTGGATCACAAAAGTGATAGAGTATGATGTAGAAATCAAGACAACCAAGCTAGTGAAAGGAAAGGGGTTATTCGAGCAACTTTATTCAGATTTGAAAGAAAAAAAAGAGGTTGTATTAACACTTCATGATGAGCCTGTGACAACTACATCTTCATCAATGAGTAGTTGGACACAATAAATGATCTATTTTCTTCAAATCGGTGAGTGTCTACAAGACCTAAATAGAGATAAAAGAAGGTATTTCAAATTACAATTTATTCCTTATGTACTTGTTGATGAAGTCTTATTTAGGAAGGGATTCTTAGGTGTGCTATTGAGATGTGTTGAATTAGATCAAGTTGAGAAAATATTTTTTGAGTTTTATGATGGACCTGTTGGTCTTCACATTGCTCTAAGAACCATAGCTACTAAGATTATGAGAGATGGATATTTTTGACCTAGTTTTATTAAAGACACCCATGATTGGGTAAGCAAGTGTCAAAAATGTCCTCTCTTTGATGATAAGAAAAATATTTCATCCTTGCCTCTTCATCCAATACAAGTTGACCAACCCTTTATGCAATAGGGTCTAGATTTCATAGGCCTAATCAACCCACCTTCTAGTGCCAGCCACAAGTGGGTGTTGAATAATACATATTACTTTAAAATATGGGTGGAGGCTATATCTCTCAATAAATCAAATGAAAGTTTAGTTCTAGACTTTGATGAGGGCATAGTGACAAGGTTTGGGGCTCCTTCAGTAATAATTTTAGACAATGTATTAGCTTTCTTTGGAATGAAGTGAGTGGGATTTGAATAATTGAATTTACCATAGTAATTACTCCAAATATTATCCACAAGGGAATGGACTAGATAATTCCACCAATAAGAATCTAATTAGGATCATAAAGAGGACAATGGAGGAAAACAAAAGAACTTGGCATTCCAAGTTGAAAACATATCTTTAGGCAGATAGAATCACCCCCAAGAGAGCAATTGGAAACTCACCATATACACTTATTTATGGGAGAGAAGATAGAATGAATATTTCACATGATTTACTAGCCTTGGATCTCACTTACCAGTTGGATTTAATGGAAAATGAAATCATAGAAGTCAAATTGTGTGAGTTGATAGAGCTTGAAGAAATAAGATATCAAGCTATGAAAACTATGAGGACTCATAAAAATAAAAAATGGATTATTTGATAAGAAATCAATGAAAAAAATCTTACAAGAGGGGGAAATTGTTCAAAAGTGGGATGAAGATAGGGCTAAGCTAGGAAAACACATAAAGTTTGATGCTTTGTGGAGTGACCCTTATGTCATCACTCAATGTAAGAAACAAAATGCTTTTCAACTTTCAAAGTTGGATGGAGAGGATATTCATATCCTAGTCAATGGGATATATCTCAAGAATTACTACTAAGATTCTCCTCTTTCCTTGTATATAGTTGTTTTTTTCCTTTTTTTCCTTAAGTGCTTACACACATGTGTGACTCTTGTTGGTGTCTTGCTTCGCTTTGTGTTTGCTTGGTGTGTTGTGGTTGTTTTGTGTGTGTTTTAGGCAGTTAATTTATATTTTTCTTCAATAATTTATTAACTCCCTTGTCCCAAGATATGATAAGGATACTGGTCTTTAGTATAGCAGGCATACTACCCTTATGAGTCACCATTTTGTTGACCAAATTTGAATTTTAAGTCAAATTTGGACCCCTATAGGTAAAAAAATTTGATTTTTATATGTTTAGGGGTAAAATACTTTCTCATAAGATATATTATAATTAATTATATTTTATCTAATGTGTTTTAGCCTTACTTATAGTCTAACAGGTTTATTTGTCATTTTGGGTCACCTTTTGGGCTTTTAAGGGTCATAAATGCAAGTGGCATGGTTCCCAAGGTACCTAAGTGTCATATTTTCATTTAAAGAATATAATAAGCCATTTTAATTTTTAGGGATGCTAGTTACATAAGAATATTTTAGGTTGTTTAATTAAAATTCAAGAAACTAACTAAAAAAGGGAGCATTTGGTTTTTGTATGACCCATGGGGAATTGTGCCACATGGGAAAATATCATGACAAGGATTTTAATATTATTAAAACTAATATAAATTCTTGACATGATCTAGAAGTTCCATTTTTTAGCCAAAACTACTTTGCTTCTTTTTGCCTTTCTAGACATACAAAAGTGACCTTTAGGTTTATGCTTAGTACAGACAACTCAAGAGGTTTAAGAGAAAATTATTCTTGGAGGAAATATTAAACTTATATTCATTCATTTTAATAGTAATATTTCAAAGATTTATAAAATTTTCTTTATGAATCATCCTTTACAAGCTGACTATGTTTTTCTACTTATTGTTTCATGCACCCTATAGGTTTTGATTCATTTTGGTCAAATCTATATGAACAAAGTGGTGATGTTTAATATATAGGATGTTTTATACCTTATTATATTATATCCATGATTTTTTTCATGTTTCATGGTGTTTTAATGGGCAAGTTAGCCCATGTTGAAAGGAAGGTGCCACCATGTATAATCTCGATCAAAGTTCGTGTTATTTGTTGAATGTCGGTTTCCTGTAGAGGTCTCATGTAGTAAAGAAATGATTTTAAATAGGATTTATGGCCATATATTTCACCTCCTTCCATGTTTTTTTTCACCATATCACACTTTGGATCAACTTTCAGCCTTACCATTCCTCATAGTCAATGTTTGCTCAATTTCACTTACAGTCGCATGTATGATCTTATACATCTTATTCATAGAGTGTTAATAATGGTGTATTATTTGGTTCAAGTCATTAATAGCTAAGTATATTTAATTTATATGTTTGGGGAGGTTCCAAACTATTTATAATCTCACTATCATGCTAAACAGTCATGAGATACCCTTGCCTGCTTTATTCCATATGTATGCAAGTGGGTTTCACGTTAGAAGAGATGTATTAGAAATTCTTTCAAATTTTTATTAGTATAATTCATGTAGTTGATGGTTGGAAATGGTTTTGATTTATTTTTAGGCCATTCACCAACATCTTGTTGCTCTATTCCATGCCCTGCCTATATAACAACCCAATGGACACTTATAGGAACTTTGGATAACATCATACTGAGAGGTGGAAATTTTGATGTGTGTTTCAATCTTTGATGATTGTTAAAGGTGAATTTTAATGATTGATTAAGGCACATAAGTTTTACAAACATTTCCATTCATACATACTACCCATAATTCTACACTTGATGACTATGTATGTTGTGACCACCTACATGTGTTACCTAAAAATTGTAAAGGTCTTTGAATAGATGGTTTAGAGTAGGATAAGGTATATTTTCAAACCCTAACATATATAACAGAATAATTCAAACATATTTGAAACATAAATTAGGCAAAATGAGGTGTAATAATGTTAAAAGAGACAAGAGACTGAATTCTAGGAAACTTTCACTAAAATGTGAAAACAAAGCTCTAGGGAGTTTTTTTGGATATATTACAACATGCTTACAAGTGTTCCAAAGAATATATATTGTTAAAATTGACTTCCTCTAATATGTACAAGAGATATGCCAAGTGTAGGAGTCGGGAAGTAAGTGGAAGCTAGAAGTTTGGAGCCTCAAATATGCTCTTAAAAACACTAAAATTCTACACTAATATCTATAGGTTTATATTTGAGAATGGCTTTTGATAGCCTAATCTGAAAATAATTCATTTCCATTTCGATATAATTGTCTCATGTATTGAATGGAATTTAAAGTTAAGACCATTATCATGATATTGATGCATGGTTTTCAAGTTTCATGAGTGCCTACATGTGTCCCTTCTTAGGGAAAATACATACCTACAATAGGGTATATAAATAGTGAGCCAATATGGGTGTTTAGGTTTTGTTTATGGGTGTTTAGGTTTTTATTAACAACACTCAAACCTAATTAAAATATAGGGTAATGTTACATGACCTTAGGGAATTCAAAAGAGGTATTTAAACATCATAACCAAGTTCAAATGAGCTGATGCACACTTATAAGGGTTAGTTAGGTAGGGGTTCTCAGTTAGGTAGAAAAAAACTTAGTTTATGATCCCAAAGGGAATATAAGGTGATTAAAATATATGATAAGTTACCAAGTGGTTATCATGATTCATGGATAGTATCTCCATAACATGAATAATCTAACTTTCAAGCTCATGCATATCTACAAGAATCATAGGTAGGGTGTCTCAGTCAGTTAGTGAAAAATTAGTTTATATCCCTCAAGGTGCATATGAGAGTGGTAAGTGGGGTTAATATGATGAAATAACATATGAACATATAAATTAAGATCATTATGAACCTCATAAGCTCCAATCAATGTGGAATAATCCTACTTAAACCTCTTACTCCCCTGTATGCACCTACAACAGTCATTTTGCAGTCTTGAACATGAATTAAGGATAAAGAGATGAATGTGTATATGAAGGAAGTAGGGTTTGATAGTAAAATAAAAATGGTTAATTATTTATAAATACGTTGTTTTAATAGTCTCTATGATCCATTCAGGATGATCACTCACTCTTCTATTTGGCCAAAAGTTGCAGTCCGTACAAGTGAGCTTTGAAACCCATGTTGCTCAATGGGTAAGAACAAGGAATTCAAAGAAGGAAAATGTTTTTATATGAATTTTAAATATTAATTAGAATTAGTTTTATAGGATTAATTTTTTTTTAAATTTTAATATTCTTTGAGTTATCCTTGAGGAGCCATTCTTGGGAAGAAGGAAAAAATGCAGGAAATAGTCTTTTTAGATGCCTTTTTTTTGCCATTTTGAGTTGGTTAGGTGCCTAAATGAGTGAATTAAACTAATATGTTTATTAAATATCCTAATTATGACATTATAAAACTCTAAAAATCTTCACTTTGCCTTAGTGAAGAGGGCTATACCTCACTATTTTGTCTCAGAGGTCAGCCAGTCAAAGAAAACCAGAGTTTAGCAAAACAAGCTGATGAGGTCAAAGTGGGAAAAGGAATTTATATGAGGTTTTATAAACCTTAAAAAACATATTTTTATGTGTATGAAAGGTAAATATATGATAATAATCACTAATTCAGGCTCATACCTCTCAATATGACCAATATACCATTGCACACAATCTAACTAAATAAGCTTTCACTAGGCCTAGTTGGTGAATGAGAGAAAAGGATGAAGAGGAGTTCTTGGGAGGTTATGTGATGGTTATTAAAGTTTTAATAAATAATTAATTATCATGATATACCAGCCCAACCATGATATATCAATTAAATTTTCTCAAACTAGTAGGGTGCATGCTAAGCCTCTTAGGCCTTGAGGAGACCTAGAACCAATTGGGGGTCCAACTTCACTTCTAGATTGTGGTGAGTGTTATATATACTAGGTTCATGTTTATGAGATTTAATTAGACATTTTTGAGATTATATTATTTATATAAACTTAAAATAAGCTACTTCTAGTTCATAGAGAGTCTAAACATGTAGGAGAGATGGAAATAAGCTTGATAGGGTGTTTTCAAGTGCTCATATCTCCTCTAAAACTATGCATGGATACCAAATGATTTTTTAGGGGTTAGAAGGGTCTCTTAACATCATGTTTGTTTCATTTTTCAATTCCAATGTTAGAGATTTATGAACAAAGCTTAAAACTAAAAACTACCTAAAACCCTATGAAACCCTTAGTCAAGACCCAATGGAGAAAACAAGATTGGAAAGATATCTAGATGACATATTTTTATCATGTAAGTGATTAGAAATTTTAAATTACTCACTCAGGATTCCTACCATACTTTTGAGTTGTATGGATTTGTATGAACAACGTGTAAAATATGGGGTATTTTTGACCATTTTATGTGTTTTATTGGTTCTAGAAGAGGTCTAAAGATGAAATAAAGTTTAAGGGGAATATTATGACTTGTGATAACTCACTATGGTCATTTAATTCCAATAAAAAACATATAAGTATCAAAATCAGATCTCTCATCTCAGCTAGTCAAAATTGGCACAATGAACATAAGGGTGAGAAGTGTGAAAACCTCAAGTGGATGTCATTTTAAGGTGAGGTTGAGTAGTATAAGGACATGGAGGGTATTTAAAAGTGTCATACACTTGATCCCATGGATTTTCATGTTGATGTTAATTTTGATGCCAAGTATGAGGGGTGATACAAAAAGAGGAGTTTTTTAGACTACAAGTAGTGATGGCTTCCTTCCAAGATTTTTTAAATGAATATGACTATAGCCATTGCATGAATAGACATGTATTAAATCCTTCCATATCATCACAATCATTATACCTACCCCTAGTTAGTTTTGGTATTTTAAAATAGGTCCAAATCATGAAGGTAGTTTTATCAGCCAAAATGAGGAGTTTCATGCCACTCTTCATAAGTTTCATGACTTGTATGGACACTTGGACTTCCTAAAATTTCATAGTTCATTTCACTTATATATCTCATGTAATTTTAACCTCTTTTATTATCTTATAAATTTTACAAGAGACCTTTGGACTTCCCTTATCTCACCCCTCTCCTCCAAATGCTATAAATATTGATCTTTTTGTCTCTTTTGAGTAGCCTCCATTGGTTGATGGTAAAACCCTGGCTGATTTTGTACTTTAATGTTCTTTAAAACAATAAAAAAAGTAAATTTTCATACTTCCATGTTTTAAAATTGAATGTTTTTGAAATATTTTTGGTCTTATCTAGTAGAAGATGATTTTTCATGTTGTTGCATGTTATCCTTGATTGTTCACCAAGTGTGCAGTAGAGTGATTATTACAGGTCTTTTTTAGTGTTATGTTTAAGTGTATAAGTATTTTAGAAGTGTTTCATTACTATATTCTCCCAAATAATCATTAATTACCCTCATAATTATAAAAATACCCTTTTGAACCTAGCATATGAAACATTGATGTAATAATCTATCTTGTGTTGTGAGTTTTTTCTGAGGAAAACGTTATTTTGCTATAGGTAGTATAAGTTCAGGAAATAGGAAGAAATTCAAAATTGGCGAATCACCTTTAAGTTTTCTAAACTATTTTTATTCAAAGTTGATATGTAATAAATTACCTCAAAGAGTGCATCAAGGGAACTAGCGCTTCTAGATAGTCATCTCACCAAAATGTTCACCCACAACAAGTAAGATGTTTCCATTATGCCACTTAGATGAGGATAGCTAGGAATATCCTCAAGGGGTACAAATCCTAATGAAAATAGTAAGAATAAAATAAATTATTCCCTAACCCTCTAGGGTTCAACATCTAACATGATGGTCCATGTTGAAAGCACCAATTGATTATATTATTGACTACTTGAAGTATTTAATGTTTTATGGGTAGAGTCGAAGTTTTTTGTGAATAGTGTTTAGATAGAATATAAAGGTATAGATTTAAAATTCCTTGATATGTATAATATCCAATAATTATTATGCATTTAATTCATATGATTTCATTGAATTATACACAACATATCTTAATTACACAAACTAGTCAATAAACTATGCATTGAATGAATTATTATGTCCTGACTAATTATTGATTTATTCAATGCATACAATGATTATGTATTGAATGAATGATTATGACATAAGTAATCATTAATTCCGTTAATAAAGGAATAATATTGTCAACATAAAACCATCCCATATTGATATTATTCTCCAGGCTTAGATATTCAACAATGTAGATAATGATTATGTATTGGATGAATTACTAATCGCTAAGTAATTATTATTTTTAACCAATGAATAATACACTCAACATAAAACCATCCCAGATCAATATTATTTTCAAAGGTTTGATATTCAATAATGTAGATAATGATCATGCATTGAATGAATGATTATTCCCTAAATAATCATTAATTCCTTCAAGCAATGAACAATACAATCAATATAAAACCATCCCAAAATGATATTATGCTCAAGGGTTAGATATCAACAATGTAGACAATTATTATGCCCAAATTAATTACTAATTCCTTCAAGTACTAAATAATGCAATCAACATAAATCCATCACAAATCAATTTTTTCTCTCAAGAGTTGGATATTCAACAATGCATACAATGAGTATGTGTTGAATAAATGATTATGCCCCAATTAATCATTATTTATTTAAATAAGTGAATAAAATAGTCAACATAAAACCATGTCAAACTAATATTATGCTCAAGGGTTGGATCTTTAAAAATGTAGGTAATGATTGTACATTGATTGAATAATTGCGCCTTAAGTACTCATTAATTCCTTTAAGCCCTCAAAAATTTAGTCAACATATAACAAATCAAAATTGATATTGTGTTCAAGAGTTAGATATTCAAAAATGTAGATAATGATTATTTATTAACTAAATGCTTATGCCCTGACTAATTATTAATTGCTTCAATCCCTAAAAATATTTTTAGCATAAAACAAACCCAAATGAATTATGTAAACTAAATTGATATGCCCTTGTCATCAATATCTCACATCTCAAAATGTCACAACCTTAAAACCATGTGAACAAAGAGCATAAAAACTTAAATCATGGGAGATACTTATTCTACTATTCACAATTCCATCTTCTCATCCTTGGGATGTTGGGAGGGGGAATTTCTAGAGATATTGTAAAGTGGTAAGAATTTAAAAATAAATGAAATTCACTTTTTCATGATTATTAACATTCATCATGACTACATCAATGGGTATTTAATAACCATAATTATGTCAAAAATTATGGTTAATTCAAACAAAAAATGTTTAAAGAAACAAAAATGATTAATCCCAATGCATTATGGGTGTCTTAATGGAGAGTTTAATGTGACTATCTAGGGGTTAACGCATAGTGCAGTAGTCTAGTCAAATGTGCCAGCTAATTATACTTAGTTCATTTATTTATTATTGGTTGTGTGAATCTATTTTTACATATAAGTTTTTTCACTTAAATAATCTTCACAATGATGATATATATTATAATTCCTCTTCTATATTGTCCCTTCTATGCAATGTATTTTTGAAATTAATCATGTAAACCTATTTTTCTATAAAAATATGCCATTATATTACATTTAATCCATGGTGTTTTTGTTTTATTTTAGATGTCACATGACTCCTCCGATCTTGTTTTATTAAAAAATCATAAAAAAATATGTCAAAGCAATGAACAATGGGCCCCACCTTAATCAAACATGATATGCCATAATTAATCACATTGATTCTAAGAGCTCTTTCAAATGTTAGATCTTGAGAATATAGCATTTTGAGATAAGTTATTTTGATGGCAACATTTTTTACTCATTTATCGAATAACCAAATATTTTGTATCTTTGTTTATAAATTTCATTGCCCCTAAAATTTTCACATAGAAAACCTCTATGAACTATGTAAGTCCAAACTAATCTCAAGAGGACATATGTCTCATTTTGATAGGCCATGAGATATATAAATATTGAGATGATGTTGAATAATTTCATATGTGAATAATGGGTATTATATATACTCCTTTTTGGAAAGAATGTGAATAGATGTGTATACCATTAAAACTAATGTAAAGGTTATGTGTTTTCCCTTACAGTGTATAATTTTTATATTCTAGTTTGAATATACCATTAGCTTCCTTGTGACTATGTATACTTCATCTTTGTATACCATTACTTGACAATTTATATAGGTATTAGTGTACATATATACACTTTTTTTACATTTAAATTTGAATGTTTGACATTTTTACCCACTCTACTCACTAACCATGTATGTACACTAAAAATTTGAAACATGTTGGTTAATTAAAACACTCTATTAATTTATACTTGATATAACTAGTATAATGCCCTATGTATTAATTCCTTATTGTAGTACTTACTAATGCCTTATTGATTTTATAGTTGATTGTACTAGTATTATGCCCTATTATAATTTACTATCTACTAGTTCCCTATTTTAGAAGGTAGAGTATAGGAGTGTGAATTATTTTTCTAGTAGTAATTAGCATTAAATTAATTATGTGTTTGATGAATTATATATAGCATATCGTAAATACACAAACTATTCTATAAATTTTGTGTTGAATGAATTTTTATACGCTAACTAACCATTAATTCATTCAAGTATAAAATTATATGTTAAACATAAAGCAAATTATTCCCTAACCCTCTAGGGGTAAACATCCAACATTTTGGTTCATGCTGAAAGCATCCATTGACTGTATTGTTCACTACTTGAAGTAATTAATATTTTGGGGGTAGAGTTGGAGTTTTGTGTCAATAATGTTTAGATAGAACATAAGGGTATAGATTTCAACCTCCTTTATATGTATAATATACATCAATTATTATCCATTTTATTCATATGAGTTCACTGAATTATATATAGCATATCCTAATTACACAAACTAGTCAATAAACTACGAATTGAATGAATGATTATGTCCTAACTAATCATTGATTTCTTCAATGTAGGCAATGATTATGAATTGAATGAATGATTATGACCTACCTAATCATTAATTCCTTCAGGTATTGAGTAATATAGTCAACATACAACCATCTCAAAATGATATTATTCTCAAGGCTTAGATATTTAATAGTACAAAAAATTATTATGCATTGAATGAATTACTATTTCCTAAGTAATTTTTATTTCCTTTACCCAATGAAAAATATAGTTAACATAAAACCATCCCAAACTAATATTACACTCAAGGGTTGGATATTTAATAATGCATACAATGATCATGCATTAAATGAATGATTATTACCTAACTAATCATTAATTCCTTCAAGCAGTGAACAATATAGTCAACATAAAACCATCTTAAATCGATATTATGCTCAAGGATTAGATATACAAAATTTAGGCAATGATTATGCCCCAAGTAATAATAAATTCCTTCAAGTATTGAACAACATAAATCCGTTGCAAATCAATATTTTAATCTCATGAGTTGGATATTCAATAATGCATATAATGATTATGCATTGAATGAGTGGTTGTGCCCCAAGTAATTATTATTTCCTTTAAGATGTGAAAAATATAGTCAACATAAAACAACACCAAACTAATATTATGCTCAAGGGTTAGATATTTGACAATGTAGGTAATGATTATGCATTGATTGAATAATTTTGCCTTAAGTACTAATTAATTCCTTCAAGCCCTCAAAAATATTTTCAACATAAAATAAATCAAAACTGATATTGTGTTCAGGAGTTAGATATTAAACAATGCAAATAATGATTATGTATTGAATAAATGATTATTCCCTCACTAATCATTAATTCCTTCAATCCCTAACAAAAATTGTTAACATAAACAAACTTGAATGTATGACATAAACTAAGTCGATATGCCCTTATCATTAATATCTCACATCTCAGAAGGGCACAACCTTAAAACCATGTGAACAAATGACATGAAAACTTACATCATGGGTGTTACTTATTCTCCCATTCATAGTGCCATATTCTAATCCTTGGGAAGTTGAGAAGTGGAGGTTTTGGATATTTCGCTAAGTGGAATGAATTTTAAAAATAAATAAAAATTGAAATTCACTTTTTATTAATTATTTACATTCATCATGAATATATCGATGGGGATTTATATAATCAAAAGTGTATCATGTATATACATCAATCCCAAATCAGAGAAGATAGATCATACTTACACTTTCAATTGGGGATACATTAGATAACCAAGAACATGACCAATATGGGGATCCATTAGGCTCAATTAATGGATCTCTTATCACAATAAACAATTCTAGGGAGGATTCCAAATCATCCAATCACACAAAATCATGCAATAAAATAATTAGGTCCTATGCTTTCATATTCACTAAACTAATAACAAGTAAAGTATACTCTAATATAGTGCTCACCAATGCTTGTGGCATAATATGGGGGTTATTAAACAAAAAAAATCATAGGAGAATATTAATTAAGCTATGTATGAGTAAGACCCTAATGCATGGAGAAGAGGAGTAATATTATTTGAATCCAATACTTATATTACTTCTATCTATTAAAGGGAGGAACAAAGTTAGAGAATACTTACCTAAAAGATAAACCCATCAAGACTCAATCTCACCCTTAGCCAAAAGGGATTTTCAATAGGTTGTTTATGTTTTTAAGGATCACTAAAAAAGGCCAAAACATCTAAGACTTCTCCACAAGACTAGATTCTCCAAGTAGAAACCCTAAACTAAGACTCCTCAAGTAGAATGGTGGAAGATCAGATTTTAAAGAATCACAAGTGTTTAATAACTATTTTTCATTGGTAAATAATAATGAAATTATCTTGTATATATAGGTGTATTTAACCCTAAGCCATTCTAAAAATTTTGGTCTATAGGGTCAACCTAGTCAAACTAGTATAGTTATGGACAAAAAGTCACTAGGTCATGGGATAAGTTGGCCAAGAGCCAGCCTTGACCCTAAATGAATTTTACCCATACTAGTACATGATTGATCTAGTCAACCTAATAGTAAATAATGCCAAAAGGGGCTTAAGGTGAGGAAAAGAGGGATGGAAAGTAAGAAAATAATGGAAGAGTGCCTAAAAAAAGAGTAGTAGATTAGGGAATGGTTTTTAAGAGCTGGTTAGATTGGTAATAAGTGGAAATAAGGGAAAATAATCCTACAAAGCACCAATGGTCTATACATCCCTTTCTTGATGCACCCTTTAAAGCATGCAATCAAAGAGATTGAGTCTCGATGGGTTCCTACAAGATAAAAAGCATAAATATTTTAAGAAAGAACATATGCATATGCCCCACTTGAATCTCATAATGTGTCACTAAAGTGGAAGAAAGGATGGTGATTTAAGAAATAACATAATAACACATAATTCTAAAACTAAACAAAGTTTTAGTATTTTAAAACAAAAATAATTGAAATTAAATGATGGAATGGAAAATAACTCAAAAATAAATGTAATGGGTACCTTGACTTACCTATATGACTAGATGGTTGTCTACTATATTTTTAGTTTTGATTGTGGAGGGCACAAAGACTACTTTTGACAAACCCAATAATATAAAACTAAAGAGTATAAACAAAAAATGTAGGTAAGCCAAAATAACTAGTGTTATGTGGATGGGATGTACTTATAAATTTGGCAAGCTGGGGTGACAAGTGTTATGTTAAACTAAATGACCAAGTCAAAATTTAGAGTAAATTAGGTAACCAAAAATACAAGGCTACTAAAGAATTAAAAACTCAAACAAGTAAACCTTAATTAAGAAAGACAAACTTAACAAATCAAACCAAGGATACATGTCAAAACGGATGGTAATCAAACATCAATGTAAAATTAGTAACAATATTTACTTAAACAAATATGGGCAAGAAAAAATGGTAAAATAAAATTGATGAATAAGTATTGAAAATCCTTAATCATCAATATAAAAAGGTGCATAAAAAGGAAAAAAACATTGGAAAAAACCAACCTCACTCAATAGTGGAAAAAGTACATGAAAGTGGTAATATACCCAGGTCTCTATAAAAAAAGGTAGTACATATAATGATAAATGGGAAAATAAAGTAAAGTATGTCTATAAATGTAGAGCCATGGTGTAAGTAAAATAATCCATAGTTTCTCAAACATTTTATTTTGCTTTAAAGATAGTTAAAACTAAAATAAAGTAATGTTAGAATCTTTTTAAAATGTGAAGAAGAAGAAAGTATAGAAGAAGAAAAATAGATTTAAAATCACACATGCCTGCCAAGGGGGGAAATGAAATGGGTGGAGGGGAATAAATGAAGCAAAAACCAAGGTAGAGTAACTCTTATAAAAATAAGAGGATTTTTAGCCACACTAGTCTTAGGTCAATAAATGGAGTATGTAGATAACCCCACGAAGGTTATATACATGAAAAGTAAAATAGACCTACCTTATCCTAATGTGTTCCCCATTCCTCAAGACCCCTTATAAAGCCATTTATTTACTATTAAGATTCAGTACTTGCATGAGAAAGTAGGTAGCACTATAGAGTTTGTTGATTTCTCCTATTCCAATCTGCTAGCCTACCACATCCCAATGGAGCTTAGATCTAGTGTGAGGTTGATTGTTGATTTTGATATTTGATTAGAGATTGGAGATGTGTTTGTAATCACAAATTTTAGTGTTATTTTAGCTTTTTGAGATCTATATGTTGCCTTTTATATATCATCGCATTTTATTTCAAAAGATTTGGCTTTTAACTTTCTTGATTGATTTTTCTATTCCTTCTCCATACGAATTTGGTAAACCAAAAATGGGTACTAAAGATGACTTTCATTTGAATACTTGGGACTTGCTTACTAAGAGAGATAAATTTAAAGAGCATGATGTCTAAGAGTCTTGTAAAGTCAAGTAAAATAAAAGTTTTATCTAGACTTTGACCTTATTTTATCTAATGTGGATTGAAAGGAAAGGAAATCAAGAGGAATGACACATGAAATAATTTGAATTACTTCAAATCACAAAAAAATATGACAAAGGGTGAAAAAGGGATATAATGATAGAAAAGTGTGATTCCTTATCATAATAATGAGGGAAATGGAGGAAAACATGCTAACAAATATTGTTGTACAAATTACATCTATCAAGAGAAGAAAAAGTTAAAGCTGAGAATAAAGAACAAGAGCTCATAACCATTGTAAAACACATTATAGATAATAAATTACAATATAATAATTTTATGTGGAAGTCTAGATCCTATCCATGGTCTTACACTACAACTCATAAAATAAAAAACCATAGAGCTATTAACAAGTATTGGAAAAATAAATGAGATAAGAAAAAGATGATATTTGTGAGAAAGGCCAGGTTCTATCCATGGCCTTAAACTGCAACTCAAAAATGAGATACCCAAGGGGTGCCAAAAATGATGTTAAAAGTGTGAAAACAAAGAGACTATAGTAAAACATGAGGAACACCAAGTCCTATCCATAGTTTTATAATGAAACTCATGAGAAAAAGGGGAAATTAAAAGACCAAAAATGAAGGACTAAGAATTGCGAAAAGAGAGAAATGTTGCAGAGGGTGAGAACCATGTAAGTATACTAAAAAAATTGTTATATAGATATAATATATAAAGTATGAAAAATCAAATATTTAATCAAAATAATTCTTGAGGAATTGTACGTTGGTGGGCTCTTTGAAAACATGGCCTTAATTGGTTTGAAGGTGATATCTACTTAGAACAAGAATATATTTAAATAAATAGGGCCCCCACCATTTTGGGCATATTTACCTTATCTATAATGAGTGTCATCCAATTTAAGGACAAGATTGACAACATTAAATGTGCAAACTTTAACACATTTACTATGTTATTTGGCAATATATGTGTTGTATTGGTGATTACGTTATAAACTAGAAAGATGATGTTCATCAAGAAGATCAAGGGCATGAGGGCAAGCTTCACATAATTCTTCATTGAGTATGATACAATGAAGAGATATATGTAGAGAGATAAATTCAACTTCTAATGGGAGGATTGAATTATAACCACAGACTAGAGAGAATGGTGTTGCTCAGTAGCAGTACGTATGCTAGTCTATAGGCCCAAAGATAAGGATAGAGATGAAGGTGCCCATTTGTGTAGGTTTCATGAATTATCTTTTGGAGATTTTTTTATGGATTTTGTTTATGGCCTTATATTAACCATTACATTATAGATGATAAGTCCTATAAAATTTTGCATTGATTTTAAATTTAGTATAGAGCTATTTGATAGCCTTGTTTTTTAAATTACCACCATTATTTGAAATGATGGTATGGGAAACACCAAAGTGGAAAATGATTTGATTAAGAATAAATTTAGAGATGGTGGTATCGGTGACATTAACCAGGGGCATATCCTCAACCCATTTGGTAAAGTATTCTATAGTTGTTATGATAAATACATGTCCATCTTGAAATCAGGGCAATTCACCTTTGAGATGTAATCTCCACATGGAAAATGCCCAGGGAGATTCAATAATTTAAAGTTCATTTGGAGTTAGATGTATTATATCATCATGAATTTGGAAGGGGGTAAACTTTTTAGTGAATTCAATTGCATCCTTTTAAAGAGATGGATAAAAGTATCCCATAGTAGGCATTTGTGGGCTATAGCATGCCTGCTTCAGTGTCCACCATAAATTCCCCTATGTGCTTGTTTAAGAAGAGGAGGGACCTAATCTTGCATAACACAATGGATTAAGGTACCTTTAGAATTATGATAATAATGGATGTTATATTGAAAGATATATTAAAATCTTGTTTACAAATGGGAGTTTTTCATAAGAGTTTAAGTTGTGAGGATAAGTTTGGTGTTCCAAAATTTGAATGTTGTCTTTATACCATGGACTTTGTCAAATGGTGACAACCTTGATGTGGTAGATAAGCGAATCTTGTGGTTGAATAGAGGATAGATATTTTCTTATTTGGATAAAAAAGTGGGATAAAAAAAAACTTGGTGGGGATGAAAGAGAGATGTTGAAGAAACAAGAGAATCTTCAATAGAATTTTGATCTCAAGGGATAGGTTCAATAGATAAAGAAATGAAGTCTTTGTTGAGAGTAGTTTCAATTTGATGATAAGAAATGAGATTCTCACTTTTTTATTGGTAATCACCATTGACTTTGTGGCAAATGAGCTGAGTATCACCTAAGGCATGTAGGTATTGGATATCTAAATCAAGAGCATCTCTCATGCCTAAGATTAGAGCTTCATACTATACCATATTGTTAATGACATCAAATGTTAAACAAAAATATAAATGAATGATTATGCCAAGAGGACTTATAAGAATTCAGGATGCCCCAACTCTTTGAAGGTATTTATCACCATCAAAGTCAAGGGTCCAAATATCCTTGTGTAAGTTGACATTAATTTTCGGATGTTCTTCGATAGCTAGTTTTTTTTCAGTAGCATCATGGAGGATAACTAATTCATTTAAATTACTTATTTCAAGATGAGTAGTGAAGTTATGGAAGTAATATTTAAGAAAAGTAGATTGATTAAGACCTTTAATATGAGAATATTTTCATGTAAAAGATTATCATGAAGTTGATTGGTAGTTGGAAAAGGAGCTGTAGTAAGTTGATTAGCTATGATTTGTCCTTTGATAATTTTTTAGTAATGATGCAGAGGTCAAATTCCATAAGAAGGACCATCCATTTTCCAATTCTATATCAAGTGAGAAAGGATTTGGATAAGAAGTGATGAAGGGGGTCAGAATGAATGATTACATAAGTGGTCTAATAAATCATGTAATGTCGAAGATTTTTAGGTGTGAAATATATGTCAAGGAAATCATGTTCAACTTTTGTGTAAGATTCCTCATAATCAATTACACCTCAGATGATGTAATAGATGGCATACTCTCTTTTAGTATTGTCTTGTTGGGCAAGCATTGCCCCAACTGATATGTGTTGGGAAAAATATATAGGATCAAAGGTTGATCATTTGAAGGAGGATGAAGCATAAGAAAGTAAATAAATAATTATTTCATGTTATCAAAATATTTTTGACAAGAATCCATCCATTTTAAAGTATTACCTCTATTAAGAAAAGAATTGATGGAGTGGATATGATAAGACATTTTGGGGACAAATCATTTAATTGCTCCAAGTTTATTGAGATAAGTGTGAATGTTTGGAATGGAGCAAGGAATGGGAATGTTGATGATGGAATTGATTTTGGTGGGATCAACATCGATGCTATAGAGAGAGACTATGAATCCTAATAATTTTCTAGATGTGACACCAAAGACACATTTTTAAGTATTTAGTCTCACTCATTATTTGAGAAGATCGTCAAAGTTGATGATAATATCAGAAGGATGAGTTTTATGACTTTTGGACTTAACAATGAGGTCATCCACATAGGTTTCAATAATTTTATGAATAAGATCATGAAATATGTGAGTCATTGTTCATTGTCAAGTGGCTCTGGCATTTTTGAGGGTGAAGGGAATTTTAACATAGTAATAGGTGTCACATTACATGGTGAATGTGGTATTATGTTGTTCCTCAAGAGTATGTGAAATTGATTGTCGCCCAAGAAGCCATCCATAAGAGATAACATTTTGTAACTAGTTGTGGAATCAACAATGACATATATCTAATGTAAAGGGAAATTATCCTTGGGACAAGTGAGATTAAGATTAAGGAAATCAATGTAGATGTAAATGAACATAGTGACGTTTTTTAGAATGGGAACTATGTGAGAAACCCATTTAGAGTAGTCCACTAGTTTGATATATATAACATTGAGAAGTTTGATGACTTCTTTATGACATAAAGTGGAAACTTTGGGTGGAAATTTCCATTGCTTTTGACACACATGTTTGACATCATGATAAGTGATGATATTATGAACCAAAATTCTAGGGTTAATACCAAGCATGTCCTCATAGGACCAAGTAAGTATCTCATGATATTTATCAAAAAATAAGCTAAAATTATCATATTCAGTAGGTGAGAGTTCATGAGATAATGTAATTGGTTGAGGGCATGATGGAGTACCATCTCTAATGTGATTAGTTTCTTCAATAATCATAGAATTTCCATCTTGGAAATTATACGGTGCATTAGGTGATGCAACTATCCTGTTAATGCTGTCAACACATGCTACCTATCTCGGCTTGGCTCAGGTTTTCTCATTGCATAGTTACATCATGCATCCCTAGCTTTTGTAAATAGACATCAACATATATATACTCAGGCTTGGCTTATAAATACTATAATGCATAAACTATATAGCAAATATATAGCTAACTTCAAGCAAAATCAAATCTGGCGATGAACTCTTAATTATTTGAGACCAATACAACATAATTGCTTATATTCTACAACAGAATTACTTAAGCCTATCTAAAGGCATTCTTTAAAAACAAATATATAAAATTAACCATGTATATCTAGTGCATGCCTCAAAAACAAACTACCTATAGAACAAAAGCGCAGATGGTAAATGTACTCACAGGCCAGCCTTGCTCTTCAAATGCTGCTTGAAATCCAAAATATCACCTGCCCATCTCATGATAGACTTATTTTCACATACCCATATTTCTACTTAGTATACAAGAACATCCCTATTCAAGACTGGAACATCCCTATTCAAGACTGTGTGAACCCATCATGACTCGACTGCATGCCAATATCCTTGCTACCAAGCCACCCACCGAGTGAGCAATAAATGATTTTTTTTTAACTCGTGGATTACACTTTATTACTACCTCTGCTTCATCAATTTTCCGCTCCCCCATCACATCAACCCCATCCAATGTCAATTTCAATGCATTGTGTTCACTACAGTGTACAATAATTTTGTCAGGAAACCTCTTTACAAATTGATCTTTAGCATACCTCCAATTGTCTGCACTGAATGGTGCTATGAGCATCAAATATCTATTTTCCTTTATGTAAACTTACATCAACTCATTGCTAAGGTACCTACATGAGGCCTGCCACCATTTCCTCTTCTTTTGGATCAATATCATGGTCTGCATTTGAAACTGATGATTGTTGGCTTATGACTATCATAATCCTCATCTCTCATCCATCAGATCTTGAATCTTTGGCAACTCACTTTCACATCTAATTGAAGACATGTGCCAATCTACAATATGGTCATAACCCACATTTAAATAGGCAATATGCCATTTAAATGCTTGCAAAGTAGACATGAAATAAACATCACCACAATCCTTCACCATACGACGAAACAATGGCAATTTCCCCTCTTCATTATCAGTGAGAAAGAGATGTCGACCTTTTAAACCCAAGTGAGGCATGGCAACAATTATAAAATTAACTGGTTCTAAACCAACAATCTTACCACTTGACTGGAATTCCAAAAATACTCCCTTACATCAATGAGTGTAACATCAACGTAGTTTTCCAGGGCCTTAACAACATTGGCACCTGTAATTCCTCCTCTTACACCAGCTTGGGTTCAAAGATAACAAAACAGTTTTTAATTTACAACATCATACCAAGGTTAAAATATTTTCAACCACTCCTCCTTTCTTTTCTCAATAGCCCCAACAATTTTATTTTTACCTTTATTTTTTTACAATTACTCCTCATTAACAACATTTTGGAGGGAAAAACAATAATATGAATTCAAATACAAAACTAAGACATGACTTGAGTTTGGTGTGCTTGAGAATTTCTAGCTTTGAGCATGTCTTCATGTAGCCATTGTAGATGCTCCTGCATCATACTCTCCCTCTAGAAAGAATTTTCTCCTACATCAAATGAACTACTTCCTCCATGTATTAGTCTTTATTATATGCATGGATCCCAAGGTCTTGTTGCCAATACCAATGCTTGTCTTTGTTTGAAATAGTCTCTATTCTTCATCTTGTTGTTCTTTCTCTTTAGATATGTTCTTCTTCTTATTTCTTTCTCAGCTGCCATCTCCCACTTCCATGCTTCTTCATATTCATACATGTCTTCAAGATATTCTTGTTGTTCTTCGTGGTTCAAAAATTTGTCCATTGAACTATGGACTTCATTCATCTCCACAACAATAACACCTGCATTCAAAACATCCAAGGCAATGTTAGAAGTAAAAAATTGAGACCATAAAGTCTCTTGGCTGCCTCCACTTTTCTGTTCTTATTCCTTGATCAAAACTGTCTTTGTCTCTTGGGTTTACTCTTGTCTTGTTTCACTCTTCCCAATGGTGTCTTCACCATGGCTTGTACCTGTATGTAGCTCTCTTGAAGAGTTAAAGAACTCTTTTAACATTCACATTTCCTCCTTTAGTGAGATCTCATATATCTCACCATTCTCTTCATCAAACTTGGGTCCTTCATTCTTAAGGATTACTTGTCCTTTACCTCTTATCTCATCTTTTCTTAGCTCTTGCCTCAATTCATTTTCCACCTGATCAATGGTGCCACCATGTTGATATGTGCCTCTACACAACTCTCTTGGAGGATTCAAAAACTCTTCTATCCTCTTCAACTCTTCACTCAACACAAGCTCATCCAAATCTTCATGTCCTATATCAAACTTAGGACCAAATTGTCTTTCATCCTCTATAAATACATTCATCCACTCTATGGTTTCTTCATACAAGTCAACTTATTCATCAACATTAATATACTTATCAAATACAATTGTATTATCCTTACCTTCTGTCTCCTTGCTCTCTTCAATCTCTGCTTGAAGCCATCTTGATTGCTTTGCTGCATACTTTCTCCTTTCCTCATCATCCATCCATTTGGAATTCTCTCCTTGCTGCATATTAGTCCACACAGCCACTTTCCATTTTTCATTTCTTATGAAAGGATCATTGAAGGATTCAAAAACATCATCATAAACAATTTTTTTACCTTTTACCTCTTTGGTATACCTCTCAGGCATCCTGTCTTCATGGAATGCCTCTTCCATTCTCACCATCTCACCTTCATTCTCTTGGCTACTTGAATCACCTTCAATCCTCTTACATTGACTTCTTGGTGTTGTTGCCTCAACACTCACATCTTCTCTCTTTGCCTTCTTAGGCACCCATACTTGTTTCTCCTTCTTATCATTTGTCTTCTCAAACCATGTAGGCATCCTGTATCCATGCTTTTGTACCAGCATTTACTATTTCTTGGGAGTTTGCTTCTTCCACCATTTAGGCATCACATACCCATGCTTAACTTCTCTTTTTGAGGGCTCTATCCTCTTCCTTAACTCTTGCACCTATACATTAGCAGCTTCATGCTCACAATAACAATCAAAATCAGGTCTTAACACTTCATTTACCTTTTTGATATCTTGTTCCATGGAGCAATCTTTCTCTTCCTTTGTGCTTGGCTGTCCTCTTTCTTCCTCTTGGCATTCAATGGCATCATGGAATTCAGCTTCATCTTATACCTCTTCTCTTACTTGTATGGGTTCTTCAACACCTCCCTCATGCATTAACCAATGCATCTCTTCTTCTTTATCAACATCAGCAAACTTTTTCTTTTCTCTTACACATTCACTTCTGCACTTGGTGTCTTCTCTTGCACCAATCTCTTCACTCTTCAAGGCCCTTCTCTTGACCTTCATAAGGCTACTCATACCTGAAATTACCCATGTAAAGACAACATTAGATATAAAAACAAGAGACCACAAGGTCCCCATGAGTGCTCTCTTCACCAACACTCCTATCTTTTCAAGTACTCTTCCTGGCACTTCTTCTTTTCTTTCTTCTCTTCTCTTGTTCTCCATAATGAGAACCTTCTTCTCCACCTCTTCCTCTTACTGCTCACTTGGCAACCTTCTTATCTTCTTCAAGCCTTTATGGGCTTCTTTCTTCTTGGCAATCTCATTTTGCCTTCTTTTTCTCTTCATTAGGATATCAATTGGCCATTTCAACTTCTTCCTTATTGGCCATACCCATGCTTGCCTATTCAACTACATCCAAGACGCATATTCATCTTTAATCTTAGCTAATTATCTCTTCAAATTAGCAATCTCTTTATCAATTACAAAACTGTTCACACCTTTCTTCTTTTGGATGCTTGTTTTCTTCTTGGTGCCCTCATGTACCTTGATGCTCTGTAGTGCCATCAACAATACTTCCATTTCTGAGATCTTCACCCAAGTCTTTTCCACCTTGGTCTCTTGATCCTTGTCTCACCCAAGCCTTTTCTCCTTGACTGGTCTTTTGATAATCTCCTTGATCTCACCTAGGCCTTTTGCATCCTAGTCTTTTGATCCTTTTCTCAATCCTACAGCAACTCTTTATACAATACTTCAACAAACACAAATCACAAATCCAAGCTTACCTTGCTTTGGATCTTCCTCTTGAGAATTCACTATGCTCTTCTTCTAGAGCTTCTCTTGGTTCTTCACTAAGCCTTCCTTGGCTTCTTCTCCTCTTAAGCCTTAATGGCTTGACTGCCTTACTCTTCACCTGTTTGCTTCTCAAACATAATAAACTCAAATCAAATATCAAAATTATTCATACCTTTTCTCCACAAGGTCTTTTAGTGCTTTGTCCTATTGATCTCTTTGCCAAATCCTTCAAAATTGCAACATCATTAATAAATTCAACCATTCCAAAGATCTCTTTTCTTAATTTTGCAGCAACAAATTATCAATTCCCAAGAGCTTCAAGCTCTGATACCAAAATGATGCAATTGTCCTGTTAATGCTATCAACACATGCTACCTAGCTTAGCTTGGCTCAGGTTTTCTCATTGCATAGTTACATCATGCATCCCTGGCTTTTGTAAATAGACATCGACATATATATACTCAGGCTTGGCTTATAAAGACTGTAATGCATAAACTATATAGCAAATATATAGCTGACTTCAAGCAAAATCAAATCTAGTGATGAACTCTTAATTCTTTGAGACCAATACAACATAATTGCTTATAGTCTACAATAGAATTACTTAAGCCTATCTCAAGGCATTATTTAAAAACAAATATATAAAATGAACCATGTATATCTGGTGCATGCCTCAAAAACAAACTACCTATAGAACAAAAGCATAGATGGCAAATGCACTCATAGGCCAGCCTTGCTCTTCAAATGCTGCTTGAAATCCACAATATCTCCTGCCCATCTCGTGATAGACTTATTTTCACACACCAATATTTCTACTTAGTATACAAGAACATCCCTATTCGAGACTAGAATGTCCCTATTCGAGACTATGTGAACCCATCATGACTCGAATGCATGCCAATATCCTTGCTACCAAGCCACCCACCGAGTGAGCATTAAATGATTTTTTTTTTAACTCCTAGATTACACTTTATTACTTCTTTTGCTTCATCAATTAGTCGCTCCCCCATCACATCAACCCCATCCAATGTAAATTTCGATGCATTGTGTTCACTATAGCGTACAATAATTTTGTCAAGAAACCTCTTTACAAATTGATTTGTAGCATACCTCCAATTGTCTACACTGAATGGTGTTATGAGCATCAAATCTCTATTTGCCTTTATGTAAACTTACATCAACTTATTGCTAAGCTACCTGCGTGAGGCTTGCCACCATTTCCTCTTCTTCTAGATCAATAGCATGGTCTCCATTTGAAACTAATGCTTTTTGGATTATAACTATCATAATCCTCATCTCTCATCCATTGGATCTTGAATATTTGACAACTCACTTTCACATCTAATTGAAGATGTGCACCAATCTACAATATGGTCATAGCCCACATTTGAATAGGCAATCCACCGTTTAAATGCTCACAAAGCAGAAATGAAATAAACATCACCACAATCCTTCACCATACGACAAAACAATGGCAATTTCCCCTCTTCATTATCAATGAGAAAGAGATGTCGACCTTTTGAACCCAAGTGAGGCATGGCAATAGTTATAACATTAACTAGTTCCAAACTATCAATCTTACCACTTGATTGGAATTCCAAAAATACTCCCTCGCATCAATGAGTGTAAAATCAACATAGTTTTCCAGGGCCTTAACAGCATTCGTGCCTGCAATTCGTCCTCTTACGCCAGCTTGGGTTCAAAGATAACAAAACAATTTTTAATTTACAACAACATACCAAGGTTGAAATATTTTCAACCACTCCTATCTTTTCTCAACAACCCCAACAATTTTATTTTTACTTTTATTTTTTTATAATTACTCCTCATTAACAACATTTTGGAGGGAAAAACAACAATATGAATTCAAATACAAAACTAAGACATGACTTGAGCTTGGTGTGCTTGAGAATTTCTAGCTTTGAGCATGTCTTCATGTAGCCATTGTAGATGCTCCTGCATCATTAGGTAAATAAGAAATTTTATTAGCTTTAAGATTAATGTTAGTAATGAAGTTGTTAAAATAAAGGGGTTTTGCTTTTGAATTTCCCATGTTTGCTATGTTACCAAGGAAGATGAGTTTCTCAGGCATGAAGTACTTCAACAATAGTTTCATCACTAGGAAAAGTTGGAAGAGGACCATAATACTCAACATCTACTTTGAGATTTAGAACTTGATTACCATAGAGATCATATTCAGAATATTTATCATATGGGAGTGGTATATCATTAGTTTCTTTGATGGGGAAAAAATAAGATGCAATGATTAGATTCATAGGTGGTAGAGAATACACCAAAATTTATGGATATTCAAAAGGTATGATTTATTCTACCACCCAAGGAGATCAATAAGTGGAGAACTAGTAGGAGGCATATGACCTTTGGGAACTAATTCATGACTTGTAGAAATGGTATGAACATCCTAGTTAAAAGCATGGATTTGAGCTAAGGTTTTTTGATAATGTTGAACGTCCAAGCCTCAAGATTGAGCTTGGGCCTTTATGTAGTTATCATCATAAGTTGGATAAATTATACATTTTTGAGAGTCAAGAGGATTTTTTAAAGGTGAAATCCCAATATTACTAAATGTACGTTGAGACATGATGAAAGGAACTTGAAATAATTTGGCTACTCCAAAGTCATTGAAAGTGAAGGCCTCTTCAGGGAAAGAAGGCTCCTAAGCATTACATGGAGGGGGGAAATAAGTGATCTCATCAATGAGGAGAATAGTATAGTCCTAAGGTAATAAAGGAGGAAGGCATTCTAAAATGTACGGGGGTAGGTTGGTAATGTTTCAAGTATGTTACAAGTGATTATGTTTATCATTATCTGAATTAGTAAGAGTGACTTGTAAATTAGGATTGATGTTGATGAACTCGGGTAAGGGATCACTATTCATCTTAGGAATGATAGGAATACAATATTGATATTTTGGATTAGGAAGTTGAATAATCTAAGGGTTGGGATCAGTCTCATGCTTATATCATTTTCCATTATGTAATAATTTAATGCATTATCTATTAGAAGAAGTAATGCCCTTCATTCTATGAGTCCATGGGAGACCAAGGAGTATGTTATAAGATAGGGTAAATCAAGGACCATAAACTTAGTTTGAATGGTCTTAGATTTGATGGTTAGGGGAATCCAAATGCAACCAAGTGGCTTTTGATTAGTCTTATAAAAATAATGATAGGTAAGGCAAATTTGCTTGATATGATGTTTATTATAACCAAGTTATTAGATAAGCCATAAAGAGGTCACATTAATACTAGAGCCTTGGTCAAATAAAACTTTACAAATAAGGGAAGTATTAATCGCTATTTTGATTTATAGTGGTAGACCATTGATGAAAAAAAGGATTTCATCATTAATCATGTCCTCTTTAATAAATTCAATAGAAGGCTAAGAATAAGGACATGCAATTTCAATAGTATAAACATTTGTAGGTTAAGGGACAATAAAAGGTGGTTCTTAATCTATAGGAGATGGATCTTAAATTTATTTTAATTATTGGATAAGGAATTTGTGATGATAAGGTGAATTATGAACTAACTTCATAAGTGGAATCTTGCAAAGCATAGATTTTAAGTTCTTTAAAAACATTCTAATGAGGTTTATAAGAAGAACCAACATGATGTTTAGGAGGTAAGGTATAGTTTGAAGGAATAGAAGTGGTTGGGGGTCTAGAAGGAGGAAATGGTTCCATAGGGGATTTCCCATTCAAGATTAATAGTTGTAGTATATTTAATAAGTTGTTCCTCTAAAGACGGTTTCTTAGGTTTGGTAACATGATGTTTGTGAGCTAGTTTATGATAATAAATGACCTTAGCAATATTAACATATTGATAATTATTGTAATATTGTTCATAATCAACATTAATAGAAAAAACATCCTTGTTATTTTATTTATTATTACCCATGGAAAAATATTTTCTATTATTCGAGGTAGAATCTTTTGAAACTTGTCATTTTTGAGAATAAGTGGTGTACTCTTGATGACAAAGGTTAATCATGGCTTCAAGATTAAATAAATAACCAAGCATATAGGAGACAAAAATTTTAGTGATCCCTTTATAAGATTCATGGGAGTCACCAATTTCAGCATGGAACCAACAAAATTTATTAGGGTCATACCACTTAGGAGGATTCCTAGGATAAATAAAATGATTAGAGGGTAATAAAAATTGTTTCATTTGTTGCACAGTGAGTAGTGAGTGAAAATATTAACATTCCTAATTTAGTTTGAATATTTATAGTGATAACATTAGTACATGTTTGAAAACATCCTTTAAGAAGTTTATGATTAGGTGTGAATTGCTTCATGAGAAAGTCTTGACGTTTAGCTTGTTCAAGAGTGTTATTAAATGTTTTGGGAGAAAAAAATTGAACCTTATATTAAGGAGTTAAATCAGTT
The DNA here is from genome assembly GCA_037957365.1 of Torreya grandis. NCBI lineage: Eukaryota > Viridiplantae > Streptophyta > Pinopsida > Cupressales > Taxaceae > Torreya > Torreya grandis. Next base: position 653,873 of record JARHVA010002206.1, read on the forward strand.
ATAAAGAGTTTGAAAAAATTTCATTAGTCATGTTATGATTAGCTTTATGGGCTAGAGAATTCCATCATTTGATGAAATCATGCACTGATTCGGTGGGATATTACGTAGCATTTATGAAGTGGCTAAGATAATTTTCAAGAAGATCATTATGTTTAAAACTCTTTAACTAAAGTATTGACCAAATCCTAAAGTAGCCAAATGGAATGTTATGGAAGTTGGTTATACCATTATAATACATTTCCAATGAAGGTTTTGACTAAGAGTTTAATTGTGACAAAAGTACTAGTTTGGATCCACTCTTTGTAAAGATTGCCAAAGGCTTTGAGGAATGAGGTAGGGTTTTTAGTCCCATCATATTTGATAGTTGGAGATATCTTACCAATAACAATAGACACAATGAAGGAAGCTAAAGGCTCATTTTGAATGTTTTGAAGCATTTTCTTATTCATTATTGGTTAAGGAATAACATTGCCTAAAACATATCTAATAGGTTGAGGAATGAGATTGGGATTGGCTTGAGGATGGACAATTGGAGGCTGATTATCCATATTAATCAAATGAATTTCTATTTGTATCATTTTAAAGGTGTTATAATTTGAATTATGTTCATTTGTTGTATGACTTGTGCAAGAAGTTGAGTCATATCAATTGGTGGGTTGGTGTTTGTAGGAGCACTCCCTCAATTGGTATTATGGGGAGGGTTATTAGAAGATGGATTATTAGTGGGATTATTAATTAAACTTATGCTAATTGCTTCCACATTGGTTTAAATATTTTAAAGATGGGCATTTTCTTTATAGGTATAGAAAGGATTAGATCCACCTGCTTCATCTTGAGGTGTGATTTACACCATGTTGAAAAACAAAAATGAAGGAGGGGAAGATGTGCATCGAGAGTGATGGTTCTCTTTGGAGGAAAAAAGAGGGAGAAATGAACATCCCATATAATATCTAAATGGATTTAGGTTATCCAAGAAGATTTTGATAGGGGACCTCATGATGAATTGAGAGAAATGAAAAAAAATCTAAGGAATGAAAATAAGGAACTGAGTCAAAAAGATAGAGAAAGTAGTAAGAGTATAGGGTCAACTGGGTTAACATAGTATTGAAAACTAGGGAAAATAGAGCTTGATAAGAGTACAGAGTCAACTAGGTCAACCTAGTACTATTATTTGACTGGTAAAAGAGATATAACATCAACTAAGTCAACCTAATATTGTAGGTAGGGTAAAATAATCTAGAAGAAACAATGTCGAATATAATGAATTTATACTAAAAATAGGGAAAAATATTACAATGTACTTTGAAATCAAGAAAGGAAAGAAATACACAATCAATTGGGCCAATGAGGATGATATAATTGAGGCACACAACATAAAACCTTAAACTAATGCTAGCCAATGAAAGTTTTTACAATATAACATAAATTTGATAAGATATCAAGTATTCAACTTGGAAAGTAAATGCTAACTAAGTGGTTATCTAGAATGTTGTTAGATTATTAGAGTATGATTTTAAGTGTGATAGGAAGTTGGTTGAAAGTAAGGAACTAGAAAGAAATCTATGGATGGTTTTAGGACATTTAGGCTTAAATGGATATGTGTTGGTTAATGGTACTAGCTTGATATTGGGGCTTACCCCCTCACCTCACACACCATAGTGATAAGGGTGTCAAATGCTTTGCCAATATATACTATTGACCAATTTGGACTTTTAGGTCAAAATAGGTCACCCTTAGTAAAAAAATTCCCTTTTAGGCATATGAGGGGGAATAATATGTTTCCATAAGGTGTTTCATAGGTCAATTAGTGTCAATTGATGTTGTAATAGCTTTGGTTAAGTGTTCTCTAGGTCCATTTATCATTATAAGTCTTTTTAAGGGGTCAAAATAGTGAATTAAATGCTTTGTACAGGTTTATTGGGAAATTTTCAAGTGTAAAAGAGTTTTATAACATGACATGTGTCCTAAGAAGTCTATAATAATTATCATTAACTAAAAATTATAGGTTGTTTTGATAAAAGGTAGTTTTCTTGGCCAAAGAGAGAGAAATGTGCACTTGTACAGCTTCTTTGGGAAGTGTGCCTCTTGTAAAATGTGGTGGTGTCACTATTCACCTCCCCATAGGTAATCTCCATGTTTGGATTGAGAAAATTGCATAAAAATTTTCATCTGTAACTCATTTTTCTTCATTTTCCATTGGCAAGCTAAGGAAGGGCAAATTCAAGCACTCACTATGGAAGCTATAGGTGGATTCAAAAATAATTATATAGAGGGTGGATTTTAATATTATTTAAATTAATTTACATAAAAATAAGTCTCATATTGGTGTCTCCTCTTTCATGAACAATCGCTTACACTCCAGGTAGCCTTTTAAAAAATTACATTCAAGAGGGGTATATTTATGCATCTGTTTATGATTTTTAGAGGTCCATGGAGCTATGTGATATTTATGGGTTGTTTTTAGGCTGTAATAAATCTATATTAATGATATTACTAACATATAACACTTCACTTCTCATTATCTTAGAAGGAGATTTCAAATGGTGCTTGTTTCTTGAAGCTACAAATATGAGTGCAGGACCTGTGTGTTTCAATGTATAGGGAGCTTCATGATGGTGATAATATTATTTAAGTACATATTTTAAAATATATTTCATATAATCACCATATGAGAAGCCCGATTAGTACTCTTTGAAGGCCAAATTGCTCATCATTCCCTTATTTCTTGCCTTGTCACCTTCAATTAGTTTGTACTTGGTTCAAGAGGTTATACAGTGGTGAGAGATCTTGGGGTACATTTTGGAATCCATTTTTAGCCTTAAAATTCTCCAATATCCATGATTTTCATGCCATGAAGACCTGGGATGATATACAAGCAAGTTTTCACTTCAAGAAAGGTCATCTCCATTTTGGGCTCCTAGTCCCCAAATGTGGAAAATAGAGGTTTTGAAGTATTTATGTATTGATATTTTCCATGGTAGAAGAATTTTTCATTACTTTTATTAATCTGGCCTTGTATCCATAGTCGCTTAGAGCAACTATGCCATTTTTGGGATCCAAAGGGTAAGTAGAAGGTGGACTTTGAACTCCTCCAAGTTGACAAGAAACATACTGAAAGACAGTGATATCTACAAGATTTTCAAGGAGTGTTTACCCTAAAATGCACATGGTAAGTCATAGACCATGTATACCAAGGGTAAACAACTCAAAATTTTCCAAAAGGCAACTCCAAGTAAATTTTCCATGAGAAAGGATACAACTGGTTGTAATGATCTATTAGGCCTATACTCTATTATTAGGCATTGGTCATATTTCCAAATTGAACATAGTTTTAAAGATTTCAAGGTGAATTAGATCAATCACTTCAAATTTTTTTTGTTTTTAATAAGAATCCATTCATGAAGGGAGAGGTCAAAGTTTCCCATACTAACCTACAACCCCTGTACGGACTGAGACAGGGATACAAGAATGAGACTAAAGAACAAGGCATGAGATGTGTTATTTTGACCACTCAAGGTGGTTTCAATATAAAAGTATAGTTTTTAAAAAAATTAGGGATATTTAAAAGTTTTTGTGACCTTTTGACCCTAAAAAAACCTCAGATTACACCTATAGGTAGGAATCTTGAAAGTGTCTCAGTCCACAATGAGTAGTGGCCTAGTTTTAGGAATGATGGAATTTGGTGAAAAAGATTGAACTCCAACGTGGTAAAATGATGAATGATAATTAATTTGATTTTTTAAACATAAATTACATATGTTTTTTATCCATAAAGAATGAACCAAGCTCAAAATCACCTAAAGCCAATATCCTAAATAGTAATGCTTTTCTAGGCAGTCAAAGACCTAGTTGATGATTCCAAAAGCATAAAGAAGTGTTTAAGTGGAAAATAGGATATAAAATATTTGAATAGGTTGTGATAGGAATTTTTTATCCTTCCATAACACAATAAAGCTAAAGAAAATCCATAAAACATCCAAACACAATCATATCATACTCACTCTGACAATTTGCTTTATCCAGAAGTCTACCTTGGAGATGGTGTTAGTTTGGTGTTCAAAACTTGGAGTAAAGTGATAAAATTTGGTAAAAATTACCATAAATACCTGTATAACATAATTATATGTTATATTTTTCAATTAAAATATGGAAAACCCCATCTATTTTATCTTAGAGTAGAGGTAGTTTTCCATTCATAAGGATGACAATTTTTGAGGAAAACGATGACATTGGTGACCAAAAGGAAAAAAAGGAAAAAAATGGTGATTGGATAAGTTTGAGGGGACATAATAAAACATAAAACACCTTGATATATTGTCTGGAACCATACAAGAAGCTCTAACCAAGGAGGGTTGTAGTCATGGGTGAAGGGAATCCTTAAGCCTAAAAGCCAAATTGAGGGTCATGTGATTTTTTGACCTTTTACATGACTTAAAATTGATTGATTAATGTTTTAAAAATTATATAAAATGTGTTAGAGACATCAATAATCAAAATAAGTCATTATAAGCTCAAGTGGATTCTCAAATGGTGGGCATACCTATTGGCAAGGTTTAGGCCTAATGCCAAACAAGGGTAAGTTTTCATTTTTGGATCTTTAAGAGATAATATAATTATTGGAAAATATTTTTTGGTGAATATATAGGTTATTTAGTAAATTTTTTATAGGACAACTCATCAATAAGCCAATTCATGGCTTGCAAGCTCCCAAACCCTCACAAAATGCACAAAATGGCTCAAATGGTAAACTTGAAATGTTCATAACTTTCATTATCTTATGCATCGGACCTAGAGTCATTTAAGATAGTTGTATAAGGTCCTTGAGGATCCAGAAATTTCATTTAGAAATAATTCTAATGTGCCATCTTTATGAAAAAAGGTTAAGAGGGCTAGTCACTCTTAAACCCTCTCTAACCCTATTTTAGGACCTAATGGTGAAAATAAAGCTATAAGTGACTCCAGATGGATGAATTTGATCATTACTGATGAAAAGAAGCTATTTAAGATGCCATACAGATCACATCTAAGGGATTGAATTGTACTAAATAAAGCTTACTTTGACCATTTTTTGTGTTGTGTAGGCATGGTGAACTTACAAGAGATCAAATCACTTTTGGAGGGAATAATATGAATTTTTATAAGTCCCCATGGTCATTATATAATGTTTATTATCCCTTAAGTGGGCCTACAAACTCTTTCTTTTTAGTGAGTTTAGTGAGCCAGCTAGAGAGGACTTTGGAGAAAATGGTGTATCATCATTTTGGGAGACTTTTAAGTCCAATTTATTTTAAATTATGGTATTATCACTTGTTACACATGTCATTTATCTTATTTTATGGATCATATTTCATTTTTGAAGAGAATTAAGCTGACAAGTGTGAATGGTGAAGGGAAAATGGCTATTTTGAGACTGACAAGTATGATCATGCATGTCTATAATGATAGAGAGGGTCAAGAGCCTTTGAAATTCATGTGAGGGCTTCTTAGTAACCCATTCTAATTATATAAATCAATAAAATTGATCAGTTTTAGAGTTAGGGTAGTCTTGGAAGACCAATTATGAGAGGTAGTTTTCTATGCATAAAAAAGGAGTTTCTTGACCATTTATAGGTCTTGGATGAATGGAATTGACATTTTTAACTCCTAACATGATATGGATCACCCCATCCATCTCTCTCATACATTTTTAACTAATATTCACATTGGTGACACATGTCCTTGTGCATCTTCAACTTCTCTTCTCTCTCTCTCTTCTTCCAAGTTCTATAAATTTAGCCTTTTTCGCCATTGTATGAATCTCTCTCCTGGGTATGGTGAATCCCTACCAAATTTATTCCTTGAATAAATAAAAAATAATAATTTTACCTCATTCTAATAATTCACTAAGTGTACATGATAGTGTTTAGTCTTGTGCAAGTGTGATGTCTATTACCTTCACATGTTACTCCTATTAGTACCTAGTGTGTGATGATTTCTTTCTTGTAGGTCAACAAGAAGTGTCAAGTGAAGTTTTAGGTATAGTGAATATCTCATTAAATATAGGGTCTTATAATTCCTATTGACTAAGTCTCCTAACCTATTCTATCTCCTAGACCCCATGTTGAAGCATTAATGTGTGTGTGTGTGTGTGTGTGTGTGTGTGTGTGTGTGTGTGTGAGTGAGAGAGAGAGAGAGAGAGAGAGAGAGAGAGAGAGAGAGAGAGAGAGAGAGAGAGAGAGAGAGAGAGAGAGAGAGAGAGAGAGAGAGAGAGTTGATATTGAGTGAAGTGTATATGTATCTTATTCTTGGTTCCAAGTGAATGTGAAAGGTATGAGTAGAGAAAATCGTTTGGTGTATTGCCCCAATAGAATAGGTTTACTTTCATGTTACCTCTATAACTTTTCAACCACAATTTTATTAGTAGGATTTGAGCTTTATTGATACATCAAGGAGAGCTAACCCCTAATCTAGAGATCCTCCTTCTAATAGGGATACCCACAACCCTGAGGTGGTTCCATTGTCTCGCTTGAACGAGGAGAAGCTTGTCCCTTCTACTCATTGGGTGCAAGTTCAAGTGAAAAAATATACCATCGACCATGTGTTTATACATGGATAGAAAAAAATTGGCTTCCCCCTTGGTGCTGAAATCCAATTAGGTAAGACTTTGGTAGAGAATTGTTTAAATGAATTTTAAGATTATTTGATTTGGCAGTTTGTACAAGAAAGAAAAACATAGTGAAACTAAATGGTACAAAGGACTGAACTAAAACTTTTGAAACATGATGAATGATCACTCATTTTAGTTTTTAGACATCAAATATTCTATTTTGTGTCTATAAATCATGAACCAAGCTCAAACTCACCTACAACTAGTATACATAACAGTTATGCCTTTCTAGGTAGTCAAAGACCTAGTTGATGATTCTAAAAGCATAGAGAAGTTTTAAGGGGAAAATAGGATATAAAATGGTTTAATAGGTTTTGATATACATGCATGATCCTTCCATATCACATTAAATTTAGAGATAATCCATAAAAATTCCAAACACAGTCATATGTTGCTCAGCCTCATAGTTTGCTTTATCTAGAAGTCTACCTTGGAGATGGTATTACTTTTGTGATAAAAACTTGGATTAGAGTGATTAAATTTGAAAAAAATTACCATAAATAAATTTATAACACTCTTAGATGATTTATTTGTCAATCCAAATAGTTAAAACCCTCTCTATTTTGTCTAAGAGTAGAGGCAGTTTTCCATACATAAGGATGACAAATTTTGAGGAAAATGATGAAATTGGTGACTAGAAGGAAAAAAAGGACAAAATGGTGATTTTATAAGATGTAAGAGACCTAATAAAAGCTAAAAAATCTTTCTATATGGTCTGAAACCAAACATGAGGCTTTAACCAAGGAGGGTTGTAGTCATGGGTGAAGGGACTCCTTAAGCCTAAAAGCCAAATTGAGTGTCAAGTTATTTTTTGACGTTTTACATGCCTTCCAATTAGTTTATTCATGTTTTAATAAGTATATTATATGTTTTTAATCCATAATGCCATCTAGGCCTAATGCCAAACAATGGTAAGTTTTCATTTTTTGGATCTTGAGGAGATAATAAAATGATGGAAAATATTTTTAGAGTTCATATATAATTTATTAAGTAATTGTTTTCTATTATAACTCATCAAGAATCCAATTCTTGGCTTGTAAGCTCCCAAACCCTCATAAAATGCCCAAAATGTCTCAAATGGTCTATTTTAAATGTTCATAACATTCATGATCTTATGCATGGGACATGTAGTCATTTTGGATACTTGGATAAGTTCCTTGAGGAGTCATCAGTGGAACTTTTAAATAATTTTAATGTTCCATCTTTATGAATAAAGGTTAAGAGGGTTAGTCACTCCAAACCCCTCTCTAACACTATTTTAGGACCTGATGGTTAAGATAAATCTATAAGTGACTCCAGATGGATGAATTTGACCTAGAGTGATGAAGAGAAGTTTTTTCCAATTCCATTATGATCAAATTCATGGGATTTGATTGTATAGAATTGTATGTAAAAGAGGAAAATAAGGCTTATTTTCACCATTTTTTGTGTCGTGTAGGCATGGTGAACTTACAATAGATAAACTCACTTTTAGAGGGAATATTAGGACTTTTTATAAGTTCCCATGCTCATTATATCAGGTTTATAAGCTCTTAAGTGTGACTTATAACTCTTTCTTTTCAGTTAGTCCAATGAGCCAACTAGAGAGGACTTAGATAAAATGGTGAATCTCCATTTTGGGAGCCTTTTAAGGTCAATTTATTGTAACTGATGGTATGATCACTCCTTAAACATGTCATTTCTCTTTTTTTTATGGATCATATTGTAGTTTTGAATAACTTGAAGGTGAAAAGTGTGAAAGGTGAAGGGAAAAGGGCTATTTTGAGACTGCCAAGTATGATCATGCATGGACAGATTGATAGGGGGGGTCAAGAGCTTCAAAAATACATGTAAGGGATTATTATTAACCATTAATACTTAGATAAATAATCAAAATTTATCATTTATAGAGTTAGGGTAGTTTTGGAAGGCCAATTATGAGAGGCAATTCTCTATACATAAAAGAGGAGTTTTTTGACCATTTATAGGTCTTGGATGATTGGAAATGACATTTGAAACTCCTGACATGATATGGGCCACCCCATCCCTATATCTTATTCTTTTTTAACTGATCTTCACATTGGAGACACATGTCCTTGTGCCTCTTCAACTTCTCTTCTCTCTCTCTTCTTCCAAGTTCTATAAATTTAGCCTTTTGGCCATTGTATGAATCTCTCTAATTTCTATGGTAAAGCCCTATAAAATTTGTGCCTTGAATCAATAAATACAATTACTTTTACCTCATTATGTACATGATAGTGTTTAATCTTGTGCAAGTGTGATGTCTATTTACCTTCACATGTTACTCCTATTAATACCTAGTGTGTTATGATTTCTTTCTTGCAAGTCAATAAGAAGTGTGAAGTGAAGTTGTAGGTATGGTGAATATCTAATTCATTATAGTTTCTTAGAATTCCTATTTCCTAAGTATTCCTAACCTATGTTATCTCTTAGACCCTTTGTTGAAGTATTAATGTGTGAGAAAGAGTTGATATTGAGTGAAGTGTATATGTATCTTGTTCTTGGTTACAAGTGCATGTCAAAAGTATGATTAGAGAAAATCATTCGGTGTATCACCCCCATATAATAGGTTTAATTTCATGTTACCCTTATCCCTTTTCATCCCCAAGTTTAGTAGTAAAATTTGAGCTTTATTGATACATCAAGGGGAGCTAACCCCTAATCTAGAGATCCACCTCCTAATAGGGATACCTATAGCCTTGAAGTGGTTCCATTATCTCAATTTGATCCAAAACTCAGGAGTTTACAAATATATGCTTATCTCTGGGAAGAGATGTCTGTCTTCACATTTCGGGTTACCTCTTATTTTATACACAATTTGAAAGCATGGGGAGGATGTGGAAGGTCACCAATCTCGAGGGAGATGAAATGGTTTGACTTCCAATATTTAAAACAATACAAAATTTGAGGAATTACTATTTTTAGACTGCATTACTAAAATTAAAATTTGAGGCACTTCTGTTGGGTTTTCAGGGGTCAAACTTCATTGAGTGGAGCTCAATGCCATTTCAAGATGTTCTCCTCATTCTTAGCTTTCCAACGGTTCAAACGGCGAGTCAATTGGAGCTACGGTGCAAAAGTTATGGCTCTCGAAAGTTTCGTCATCAATTGGGGTGGAACTATCACCCGAATTGTCGCCTAAATTGATGCCTGGATCACAATTGAGTGAGGATAACCTTGTATGATCTTCTAATTGGGTGCAAGTTCAAGTGAAAACATATACCATTAACCATGTGTTTATACTTAGCTAGAAAACAAAGTCGGCTTCCCCCTTGGTGATGAAATCCAAGTAGGTAAGCCTTGGGTAGAGAATTGTTTAAATGAATTTGAAGATTACGTGATTTGTTAGTGTGTGAAAGAATGAAAGAAATAGTGAAACTAAATGGTATATTTAAAAACCACCTAATTATACTATGTGTTCTATTTTAACCATGCAAATAATTGAAAGTGAAAGTGTGAAGTAATTACTAGCATATAAGTGTTAATTCTAACTTTGAAACACAATATAATATCAAATCATTTGAAAATGTTTGCAAATATTACAATATGGATTTTATAGTATCACTACTATAATACCTAACCAAGGGTATGTTAATAATCATGTCAATAGTGTTGACCTAGTCTTGTAGATAGAAGATAAATATAGAACTAGGTCGATAAGGTCGACCTAGTTTGTTGTATAAGGTTAGTTTTAAAGACTATAAATTGTGAAAAATAGAACTGTAATAGAACTGTAATGAATAAAAAAATGATAGAGATAGAAATAAAGGAACCTTGGTGGGTTTTAAGATGCATAAGAAAGTGAGACTATTCTTTAAGGGCCTTGATTTTTAGTTGTAAATTATGGTAACTATGTCGACTGGGTCAACCTAGATCAGTGGTTCCCTATTTGTTGAAGCTTGTAAATAATACTATATTGGAAATGTTGACCTAGTATGTTTTTTAGAGGTCTAGAAGTGTACCGATGTCGATAGGGTTAACCTAGTAATATATATGGAAGTGAAAACCTATATTATGTTGACTTGCTTGACCCAGTAGCTTGTATTTGATGAGGACTTGCACAAATAAAACAAAGTTATTTTTATGATACTGTGTGTTAAATATGTACACAAAATTTAGAAACTACACCAGCACTATCGACCCAGTATCAAAAATATATAAAAATAGTAGATAAAATGATAAAATAATGAAAAATGTTAAATAAAACCTACATGGGTTATATTCACATCATGTTCACCAGAATGTATAGAATGAAAAATGCATCATGTCTATAAAGTAATACTAACTTGAAGAAGATAGATCATACTTACACTTCTGATTAGGGATACATAAGATAATCGAGAACATGACCAATATTAGGATCTGCTAGACCCAATTAGGGGATCTATTATCATAATAAATAATACTAGGGAACATTTCAAACCCTCCAGTCAAGCACAATGAGACAATAACCTTGACCAGTTCCTATGTTTTCATAATCACTAAAGTAATAACAAGTAAAGTAAAGTCTAACCTAGTTCTCACCAAAGCTTTTGGTATAATATGGGGGTTAGTAAACAAACAAACATGCATAGGAGAATCTCAATTAAGATATGTATGAGTAAGACCCTAATGCATGGAGAAGAAGAGTAATATTATTTGAAGCCAATACTTATGTTACTTCTATCTACTAAATAGAGGAGCAAAATTAGAGAATACTTACCTTAAATATGATTTTTTCAAAACTCATTCTCTCCCTTAGGTAAAGAGTCTTTTCAAGAGGTTATTATTGTTTGTAAGGATCACTAAGAAAGGTTGAATCATCCAAGACTTCTCCACAAGACTAGATTCTCAAAGTATTAAACCTAAGCTAAGACTCCTCAAGTAGAATGGTAGAAGAGTAGATTATAAAGAAGCACAAGTGAATAATAACTCTTGTTCATTCATAACTAGTGACAAAATGTTGTTGTATATATAGGAAGATTTAACCTTAAGCCCTTTTGAAAGTTTTAGCCGATAGGGTCGATCTTATCGACCTAGTATAGTTATGGATAAAAGTTCACTAGGTCATGGGATAGGTCGGCCAAGATCCAACCTAGACCCTAAATTATTTTTACCCACACTAGTATATGGTCGACTTAGTTAACCTAGTACTACAAACTATCGAAAAAGGCTTAAGGTGAGGAAAAGAGGGAAGGAAAGTGGGAAAATATTGGATGAGTGTGTAAAAGGGGAGTAGTAGCTTAGGGAATGGTTATATTGGTAATAAGTGTCAATAAGGGATAATAATCTTGTGAAGTACCAATGGTCTACCCACCCCTTTCTTAGTGCACCCTTTAAGGCATGCACTCAGAGGTATTGAGTTTCAATGGATCTTAGAAGATAGAAAACATCAATATTTGATAAAATTTGAAAATATTATCTGTAGATAGGGTCTTAATAATCATGGTTATGTTAAAAATTATGGTTAATGAAAAAAAAATTCTGTTAACAAAATAAAAATGATTAATCCCAATGCATTAGGGGTGCCTTAATAGAGAGTTAGATATTAACATAAAGGGGTCAATGTCTAGTGTGGTAATCTAGTCAAATCCATCAACTGATTATGCTTAGTACATTAATTTATAATTAGTCATGTGAATCTATTTCTTTTATTTGTAATTTTCTCCATTAAATATCCTTCAAATCAATGATAGAGATTCTAATTCCTCTTCTAAATTGTTCATTTTATGCAATGTCTTTTTAACATTAATCATGTAAACCTATTTTTCTACAAAAATACCATTAACTTATATTTAATCCCTTATGGTGTTGTTTCATTTTAGATGTCGCATTACTCCTCCCATCTTATTTTATTAATAATTCATAAATAATATGTTGATGTAATGAACAATGGACCCCACCTTACTTAAACATGATATGCCATAATTAATGACATTGATTGTAAGAGATATTTCAAATATTAGATCTTGAGAATGTAGCATTTTGAGAGAATTTGTTTTCATGGAAACATTTTTTACTCATTTATCAAATAACCAACTATTTTGTATCTTTATGTAGAAAATTCATTGTCCCTAAAATTTTCACATAGAACAAACTATATGAATTTTGTAAGTCCAAAATAATCTCAAGAGGACATGTCTCATTTTGATAGGGCATGAGATACATAAATATCGAGATGATGATGAATAATTTGATGACTAGATTCAAGTAGTGAATAGTTAGTTGAAATTGATCCCCATCAATGGCATCCAAGATGTCATTCAATGGACTTAAGCTTAAATTTGGTAGTCGTGATTTCCTATCATTATACATTACCACGTGGATCTAACCCAATCATAGCCTTCCACATGAAGATTCATGCCATCTTGTGAACACTAGATTAAAATTGGTGTGCACACATATATCAAAAATCTAATATAAAGGCCCAAAGCCACATGATCATGTCACATGTGGATATAATATTATACATTATTATAGAATTAAAATTGATGGTCATTTATGCCCATGTAATATTCACATGTTTTTTATAATTATAGGTATGGGGTTCAATTCCCCTACACTACATTGCATTTAGTTTTTTTTTGAATTTATAAAAAATAAATACTTTTTAACACATCCACATGCCTTATCATATGCCATCCAATGTGTCTTGCATTTGAATTTCCAATGTGGCATAAGGGCTATGCATAGCATTGTCCATAAGTTTAATGTAATCTTCAAAGATGAGTTTAAATTCAAAGTCCTCTAAAAGAAATCTGCTTTGGCATTCTAAATTTTATTTTTGAAATTTTCCATCTCTTTTACGCATAGCCTTTTCATGGTTGGGAAAGTTCACTTAGGGGAATTACCTTGGGAATTGAGAAAATGTTTAATATTTTTGATGTCTATATTGAATTTATTTCATCATAATTTCCGTATAGTAAGGTGAAATTAAATAATAAGTTTACCAAAATTTCAATTCATTATCCAATATATTGAGGATATGGGATACAAACTTGTAACTATATACATTCTCTTTTTGTAATGATAGATACTTTCACTACAATTTGAAGTGGTTTCTCCTATTTTTTAAAATTTTGGCCAAAATTCAAAAGGATGTGGTGGACCCTAAAGTTGAAATTAAATACCTTTGTAATCATACTAATGGATGTTTTTGTATATTATTTATTTTATAGACTATTTTGGTCTCATATATGTTTATAAAATCTATATTTATCTCACATGAACATTAGGAGGCACAGTAGAATTTGATTAGTCAATTGTTTTAATGTCTTTGTTTAATGAGCCTTTATTTTGTGAAGGGGCTTCACAAGTGTTGGTTTCTTATCCATAACAAGAAATCAAACCTTTTTCATTATAAAGAATTGTATTTTCTGCATCATAAAATTGATAGATCCATGCAACATTTTCTAAGAACTTTTATCCTAATAGCTACCTTTTTATGGATTATGTAACCCTAAACTAATTTTAAGACACCATGTGTCTCATTTTAATAGGCCATGGGATACATAAAGATCAAGATGATCATAAATTTCTTTTTTGGATTAAATTAAAGCTTGTCACTAGGTGTCAAGAAATAATTTTATGAGCCTAAGTTTGTATTTAAAACTATCATTGCATGTCACTACATGTTAAGTAGTGGATCCAATCCAATCGTAGTCTGCCACAACAAAAAAAAAAACCATCCCATGTATACAAGTTTAAAATTAAATGGAATCCATTTATCACCAAATCAAAAATAAAAAAGGCAGGAGGCCACTTGATGATGCCACACATAGTGAAAGGATTATCTACTATCATAGGAATAGAATTGATGGCCAATGTTACATGCCTAACATTCACAGTCTTTAAAGATTTATATGTATGGGACTCCCCTAAACTATATTGAATTTAACTTTATTTTAATATATTTTTAAAAATAAATAATTTTAAACAATACCACATGATTTTTTCATGTCATCCAAAGAATGTTTCATTGCACTTTGAAAAAAGATATAAGGACTATGCCTAAAAATATACACAATTTTAATGTAATATTCAAAGGAAAGCTTAAATACATAGTCATTTGTTCATATTATTTGAGACACCTAAACTCAATTTGAAGATGTCATAGGAACACAAATTATAGCATTTCAAATCTAGTTTCTAAACTACTATTTTTTTTTGAAATGGTCAAGTATAATTAGGTCAAACATTAGAAATTTGAAGAGGTAGTATTTTTTTTAGAAAATTTAAAGTAGATAGCTTTATATGAGGCGTATCATTTTTTGAGCATCATTTAATGTTTTTTAAACCCTTTTGTGGAAATTTAAATAAGACCATTTAGTTTGCATATTCCTTGTGAGATTGAATTATCATTACATTTGGGTCATGCACATGTGGCAACCAACTCTTAAGTTATACCTTCCATGGGTGTCTTTTATATGTTATTGTGATACTCATGGATACATGCTCTTTGAGTAATACCTTCTATAATAAATGGGTGTGTTATATATATTCATGTTAATCGAGTAATTTTAGTTTATGAAATTCCATATGAGTATCCTCTTAAATAAGAGAAAATTTTTACACATGTAGTAAATTATCAAACCTAAAAAGGTTAATACATTATAAAATGGTGATCAAAAAGCAATGCCATTTACCAAGAGACCAATAATCAAGATACCATTACATTAAAAATCCACAGTGGGTTTCATGGAAATTTTATCTACTACACACCATATTTAGATATCTGAAGCACCTACACATGTTCTTATTTATTTTGTTCCAAATAAACCATAGAAAACTAAATGATGGGTTCCATGAAAATCTACTCATTTTAATCATACTATTGTTTCACAAACACAAAGTCCCATTATATATACATAACATTCCAGATCATGTAGTGACATATATTTAACCTATACATGCTCCTTACTAGTGTTACCATTTTATTACACCATATTAATAGTGGGGAGATATATATGAGAATCATTTAGATATGATCATATGTTAGTCTATTCACATTTTAAAAAAATACCCAAAAAAAATAAAAACATTCAAAAATCAAAAAATCTGTTTGGCATCTACATATTTCATTGGTTCCTTAGTATCTATGTATTAGTTTCATTTTTATTGTTAGCATATTAGTTACTTATACATGCACATGTGTTTCAAACTTCTATTTGAGTATGATAAAAAAATACATAGATACATGATCTATACACTTTTGGATGTTGGGATTTCCCTTTACTAACATCACTGTGACATTGGGGAAATCCACCTCTATGATCAAGATACATCAGGGTTATATCATTCTATGGTAACTTTACATTATCATGTTTAAGATCGTATATGTGCTTACACATTCCTTTATACATGCGTATATCTTTCATAGTTTACCTGATATGTTATGTACTTAAAATTTTTTGCTAAAACATTAGACCCATGGAATACTATGATATGTTTATGTTGGTTGCCTGTGAATTCCTTTATGCACTTTTTTGAGTGCCTTTCCTTCCTATTATATTTTTTTCTATCAAGCATTTGAATATGATCCATTGATTGTATCCCACATGACTTTGTTTATTTCTTTAAAATTTAAATATGTCATTGCTTATTGTATAGACATTTGAATATGTCATTATTGATTTTATGTATGTGTGATTAAGTCATGTCCATTCTATTATGTAGCATTTAAACATCCCCCTTTTTTGTAGTCTATTTTGTTAATTATATTTTAATTTGATTTTGAGTGCTATTGTGTGTGCTTTATTTTCTTGTTAATGTTGTACTATTACTATAGTAGATATTACCATCATATTTATCATGAATCTTAGTCCTTCATATGATCACACTCTATGCACATCAATTATACATTACCCAGACATGGTATTCTATATGTTAAATGACTCATTTATAATCATTTGGTTATCTTATCCTTTTGAGGTGAGTTAACTAACATTTTTTTATTCCCTCACATCAGGGTGGAGTAAGGGCATATTAGTGGGGGAATATCATTTGGTGCATGTCATTGAGGCATGGCTTCCACATATTCACATAAGCATGGATTCCACATGTTTAAAATTAAATACTCATTGGGGGTATGTTTTGGAAAACATGTTATTGACATATATTCAATATTCATCATACCCAGATTATAGTGGGGGCATGTTTTGGAAACATGTCCTTCAAATTGGAACTTATATCATCTTTCATATTTATGCTTTCATAGTGGGGGTATGTTATGGTAACATTTCACCCACACTTTTTCACATTTACAAATTGGCTAAATCACACAATTATATAATTTAGATAGACTTTTGTGGTAGAATTATATACATTGGTATCATTGGTATACACCATTTCAACAATAGACATATCTAAGGTTCTTATGCTATGTAATGTGTGCATAATATTTTAAAATCCAAATTAATTTTAGATTCTAAACACTTTTAAGGATTGTCACCACCCACTAGGTTAGAATTTTAGGAATTATATTGAGCCAATATATTGTAGTAGTTGGTTCACCTTTTTGGTATGGTTGAGATTATTAGATCAATAAATCTTACCATTTTTTTAGGTTGGAATTCATTGTATCATTTAGCCTCTATACTTTGATAGTGTGAGTTTATTGGCTTCACTCACACTCACCATGTTATAATAATGATTGGGTTTCATGGTTGAGCTAGTCTCAACTACCAAGTGGTAATCCACCTTTCATCCAAATTTGGGGTCATGAGCCCCCATATATCTCTATCTTTATACCTCCTTATATATATGTAATTTCAAGATTTATATTTGTCCTAATCTTATTTTTATTTATTCATAATGATACCTCTTTCAAATCTAGTTACCAATAGGCAAGACGGTTGTATCGATACAAAGATGTACTTCTAAACCTTTTCCTCTTTAAATTTCAATCATTTCAATAGCATGAATTCCATATTATTTACACTGATTGTATTCTATAAGATACTCTTTGTTACAATTCAGTCACCAATAAATCACTCAAGTTGGATTCAAGTAGAAATAAAGTGTGTTATACACACTCATGTATGTTTTCCTTTCCTTTAAACTAGCAATTTGATTAATCTATTAAAGGGAAAATATAGACGCTATTTCTAAATTATATAGCACCTCAGCCTTATACACTTGGAAAACTCAAAAATTGAATGTTCCTTTGTATTCTAGACCTTTTCTACTTCTAAAATTCTTCTATCTACACTATCTTGTACTCCTTGTCCTATATCTTAGTCTAACCAATCTTATGTTGATGAACCAAGCATTATATCTTGCCTAAAATAATTAAAACCTATTTATCTTATGCCTTTATAAATTTTTATCTTGCACTTGTTTTCATGCTCCCTATAGACTTGTGTCCTAAACAAACACCTGCATCAACACAAGTGTCCTAGTCTAACACAAGTGTTTAGTACCCTAATAGTTATCTAATTTAAAAATTAAATGCATCCTAATGGTTAGATTAAATGTTTTTATTTGAGTTATTATTCAAAGGGATTGGTTTAAATAATATCAACCCTCATTGATTTCTCACCTATAAATTTCATACCTAGTCAGTAATCAACTTACAAAACTCATTCAATCAAACACTTAAGAGAGAAAAACTTCCCTATTTTTCCTATTTCCATATTGGTCATAGGGAAAACATATCTATAAGTTTAAAGTATTGAATGAGTATCCAAATAAATACATTTTCAAATTTATAAGCTAGGTCATTATTGTACTTACTTATCACACATTACATGATTAACACACATTCTAACACATAGGGGAGAACTACATAAGTCTAAGACCCTCTTCAGAGTATTGTCTATGCATACAACACTCGTTAGTAGAGGGGTATTTAGTTAAGCTCAACACCATATTCCTACTATTCCATTTTTCATACAACCACTTTGAATATGAATAACTAGGGTTTTGAATGTTTGATAAGGAGTGACAACCCATGACCCAAATTTAAATGCACTAGAGCAAAGGCAATGAAAAACCTAGAAGCATCCAGGTGGTTGCATCTTGTTTCAATAGGTATTACATACTAGATATCTACATCCAACCTGGATAATATTTTTGATACAACCATCTTAGGTTAACACAAGGGTTCATGGCTACAAAGGCAAAAAATCCAAAATTTGGCAATCGTTCCAAAATATTGTTATATTTTGTTTCATACCTATTATATATTTAGATATGTATTAGCATCAAAACGAACTAACTATCTTATTTTATTTTCATTATCATATCTATCATAGTTATACTTTCCACTTTTACCATATCTAAATATAATAAATTCAATATATATTCTATCTATGTTTTGTAATTATTTGGCCTACTATAGATCTATTTATCACCATTGTGCCTATTTATTTATATATCATCAACCTTATAATATGATTTGTATATATAAATTTTAAACACTCCTCAAACTTTCAATGGTGGTTCATCTTCAAAGGATAATAATGGATAATAGGGAGACCAAAAGGCATAAAGGAAAATAAATGTCTACCTATATTACACCTAATAGGAACTTTAATGATAATAAAAAATTAATAAACTATTTTTTAACAATCAGTAGACATATGCAGGCTTTCAAATTCACTTTATTCATTTTGAAATGAGCTAGAGCTACAAATGAGTAAGCTCACCTAGTTGAACATCCACTCCCAGCTATCCCTATGAATTTTTTGACCAGAATAGTCATGGCCTACTCAAGTTTCCACTCCCACATAACATTTTGGACATTGTTAAAGATTTATGATGTTTTGTTTAAGCTTTGATCCCTACACACCATTCACCATTTGTTGTTTGTAATAAAGATGAACTCATTAGGCCTTTGATCTTGATAATAATTATTTATAAATATAAATGAAACCATAGACATTGTAAGGCATTGTGATCCAGATATCACTACATGTAACCAATAAAAACCTATTTGGCATGATCAAGAGTAGAATCCAACATACCATAACCCTTGAAAAAATAATGCCTTAGGGACATAATCAATGTTCAATTCTCAAGTAGAAAATTGAATTAAAAATAGAAATAATGCTTAGTTTTAATCTGAAAACAAATCCCATATTATTACTAAAGCATTGATAAGAGGGAGCTGTTAAAGACCTAATCATTAATGAAAATGTGATTAAAACATTCATAAAAAAACATTCCCTTAAGTTCCAATTAGAGTGTAAGTTCTAATTACCAAAGCTAATATTACACAATGCTTATGAAGACCTAATTGGGAAAGTGAAACCATTTAATATTGAAAAAAAGTGCATTTACCAAGTTCGAATTAGTGGATAAAATATGATTAACATAAAAGTCAGACTTTACATGGATCATGAATACATAATTGACCATTAAAGCCCAATTACATTAGGAAAGTATTATTTGATCTTTCCAAGATGAAATCATAAATGTAAAGCCTAATTAACACCACAAAGCTCGATCCAACTTGAAAAATACCATAGTAAATTACACATGTATTCCATAAAGGTCAAAGTGGGACAAAAAGTTATAAAAAAACATGTAACAACACACACCAAATGAAAGGCAATACAAAACATTGAGAAAGCAAACACTCTATTTTTTTACATAAGATACCGTATCCACCATGGATGCTCCTGTGTCAAGAGACTACCTATGATAATGGAAACATATAGTGTCATGGTGCATACATTGTAAATTCTATTAGAAACTTATGGTGTCATCGTGCATGCATTCTAACTTCTATTTCAGTTTCAATATATTGAAATAAAAGTTCAATATTATGATTATTTGATATTTCTTTATGAAAGAGTTATATGTTGAATTTTACTATGTCATGTTTAATTTATTATGATCATGTGTTAAATTTTGAGTGCATAAGAGAGGAAACAAATATATTATCATTATTAAAATTTTGTAATCTATAGGGAGTGTCATTCATATTACTTCTATTTCACATATGATATATGTAAATGTAGGAACACTACTAATGGCTTAATCAAATGATTCCATAGTGATAGTTTTTGTCACATTTCATATTTTTTATATGCTAAATTAAAGGGACTTGCTATCCTTTTAAAATGAAACTAGTGGCTTTCAACCATAATAAACATAAATGAGTGACTATGTGCTGAGAAACAATTGTGTCTTTGTGTTATTATTTATTCAATTTATATTAATAATGTTTCTATACCTGTGTGATAACCTTGAACCCTAGAAGGACAAATCCACTTGTAATCAATATTGGTTGTAATGTTAAACATTTTCCCGTAGGTAGATTATGTCTTTTTTAGATTATCACTCTTTATTCTATTTTTACCTATTTGAGACTTGTCAATTGTATCCTTTGGTCTGAACATCATATCCTTATTGTAAAACATATTAGACCATTTTCATGTCCACTTTGAAATATTCACCTTGATTTGTTTTCTCAATGCAATGTTAAGTAATTGTCATTTAACCAAGCCATTATTTGTGACCTTCTTTTTGAGTTGAATATTATTTGAATTGGCACAATATTTTTGCATAGGATAACATAAAATACTATTATATTTATTAATTGAGACCATTCCATGACTTTATTAGCCAAAATCATAATATCATGACATATGGAACACATCCCTTTGTTCATACTCACATAGTGAAAACCCTTCACTATTTTCCCTTGTGGAAACTTTGTGGGTGCATAGATGCATTTATCTTATACATATTTCAAATGCGGACCATATGATTTTAGTAAATTTGATTTATAGTGAACATAGCATATTAGCTAAAGTCACAATGGTTTTGCTAAAATTAATGTCATTACCTTTTTTATATGGATTTGATTTTGGATTTATTTTCCCTAGGTCACTTATAATAAATTGTTCATAATCATGTCATTTGGCAATTGATCTATCCTCATAAAGTACTCATAGTTTGATAAGTACCCTGTGACCCTGAGAGGCCATGATGGTGAAAAGTGTTACCATATCAACATCTTGCACTTGGTCCCATTCAAAAAATGTTTTAAGTTCAGATCACTTTGTGTAAACTTATTCCCTCATTATAAGTGATCAGATATGATAATGCCTATGATTGATTTATATGTCAAACATATTGTGGCCATACCTAATAGACCTCTTCACATAAGCAAATTTATTTATATTCCATTATATGATTCCATTCCAAAATGATGAAGACATGTGGATGGTATAATCACTTTTTTATGACATAAGTGATGTGTCAAGTTGGAATCCATATGAATAGTCATTTGATATCAGTTATATCCATAATATTAGTGATTATTTGAGTAGAGCCAATGTGTTATACCATGAACCTTATAGTTTAAATAGATGACCATGTGGACACTTAGTCCCACTATTATTTTTTATAGAATTTGGTTAGACTATTCATGAACTTAGACTTGACCAGGTCTTAGTTGTGTGGGTATGGATATAGAACATAATTTAATAAGGAAATAAATGTAAACTTTAGCTCACTATAGCTATAAAGTAAAATTGATTGGTTAGGACAATTTTTAAAGGCTCATTGATTTAATAAATAAGGCCATACATAGTTTGTGATGTGGATAAGTGGAAACCATCCCATTTCCACTTTGATGAATTTCACTAGAAAAGGTTTGAGTGGTTAGCTACCTTGTGATATTATGGACCTATAGAATTCTAAACCATGGTTAAATAAATTTTAAGTATGCGAAGGCCACCAAATTATTAAACATTTATTGTGATAATTTTTGATATGTGGGATCCCTTGAATGTTACTATGATCACATAAATGGAAACATGGTTATAATATTAAGTTTGAGCTATGTCCACAATTATATAGTTGATTATATATATGTTTGTGTGTGAATAAGGTTTGAATATTGTTATAAAGTGGCCACCCACTAAGTTATTATCACACTGAGAGACTCTATGGGATTTATGTAAGTTGGTAGACTGTATGGATAATTGTGACCTCATGGACTTGTGACCCACAAGAATACATTATAAAAGTATAGACTATAACATAATAATATAAGTGTGTAAATTTATAAATTATGGAGTGTATATACTAAAATTTGGTCTTCGATACTTGACAATGAAAAATTTGAAACATATTTAACACACATAAACTGAGCACTAGAGTAAGATCCTAATTAGTCATATTCTCTCATTTATATTATATATTATGATTAAACCATTAAATTACACCATTAAACACTTACATAAACCTCATTATCTATTTTAAACCTGTTAAATATCTTACATAGACATCCTTGGACTCCTAGTTTAATTAAATTGTATATAAGGTGGTTATACTAACTATGGTCATTATCAATAGTTGAATAATGACATGCACTTGGTGGAATCAATTTGCTCCTAGAAAGGGTATAAAAACCATATTTATGGTCATCTCATTAGCCTAGCATGTCAGTGGTATGAGTAATTATTATACTAAATTCATATATAAATAAACTGAAGTCTCATTTTCAAATAAACTTGGCACTTATATGATATACATCTATACATTAATTTACACTCATTGAATATGCACTATTCTTATCAAATTTGCATACCTATCACTAAGACCGGTCACAAGGCAAGTTTTAAGAATTCACAAGCAAATTAAAAATAAGAACTATGAATTATCAAATCTAATCATTATTTTCATATGCATAATGAAGGAGCATAATTTCACAATCACATTAGGTCTAATAACTATGCATGGTGTGATTTTCCTCCTTTGAGTATTAGATACATAGGAAATAGTCAATCATTACATGTGGGTGATTGGGGTCAGCTCAATCCATTATAAGTTCCTCTATTTTATCATGTTTCAATCCCTCACAAGCACATCTAGGGTTTCAAGGAAAAGGAGGTTGATTTCGAGATCTATGTATGTCTTCCAAGTTTGGGATGATAAAGATAGAATAAAAAAATAGTCAAAAGTGATTTTACAATCATTATGCTATAGTTTAGTATAAGTCAGTACTAACTAGTAGGTCAATATTGACCAACAACAGTCACCTATATCTGTGGAACCAACTTAGTGTATGTAGAGATCTAGTTTTGAAACCAAATGAACTACATACTTGCTTTATCTTGATTTTCACTTTTAGAATACAATCATAGTTAGAAATTCAACTAGAAAATCTAAGTGTTTTTATTTTTTTAGTATTTTGTATATTTACCATATGTCCTTATCAAATGAAAAGAATCATTGTTAATCATTTACATTTAGATGTATGCTTAAATATCATATCTATTGATCCAAATTATATTTTAAATTTATATCCTAGTTGGATTAATGTAACCTATTAATCCAAATTAGGTTAAAACATAGATTTAAGTGTGAAACTTAATGAAATGAGATTACACTAGAATAATTAGAAACCATAGCTTAATTATGAATATTCTATTTGACGTCCAATGAGGGTAAATTTTCAGTGGGTTTTATATTTTTATATGTTTTGAATATGATGGTGGGATCCATATTAGCTTCCAAGCAACTTAGGTGAAATTACCTCTTGAGGACCCTAACAATGGGCTCGAGATCACAAGTTGGCATGTGCTTAAAAAATTAAACCATAAGTTAGTTATCCATATTAATTTGATGGGATTAATTATGGATGAATTCATATGATTCATTTCACATTAGTGTGAGCCTTTTTTAGCATGCATGTGAAAATTTGAATTTAGTGTTTAATACAAATACAATGAAGTTGTTATGAAAACAAAATGTGGATGATTTTGGAATATACCTAGGGTGTGCTATATGGAGACCCATCCTTAACAAATTAAGAATTAACCCCACTTTAAGATTGGTACATTTATTTTCATTATAATGGTTACATTTTAATAATTATAACCTTTTTATATGCATTTATTATCTTAAAGTGGGCTTTATGTACATCTTTTACCTTTGAGAGTTATCTATATTGAATGACATCACCTATGATTTACATATATTTTAAATTCTCAAGATAAATTGTATGTTACAATTTGAAACATGAATAAATGAATAAAATATACTCTTTTAAAATAAACAATTTATTTAGTATTATTAATTACAAAAACTTTAATTCTTTAATATATTATTAAATTACAATATGATAAGACACTAATCCTTGTATAAAAGTTAATCTTCATGAAGGTGGAGGGTTTTGTGTAACACTCTATAAATATAAATATATCCTCCTAAACTACTCTATAATAGCATTTAAAGGATAATGTTTGGACAGATAACTATAATCAAAGTTTTTCATCAATAAGAGGTTAGCCCATGGGTTGATAACCAATAATTTCCAATTTTCCCATAATTTCTACATTAACTAATGGATGGGACATTCAAATCTATTATTGTTCAGGGGTCCCAATAGGAATTTGGATATTCTAAATTAAATGATCCCACATGATTTTGAGTGAGTAAAATTTTATTTGATGTGCTTGGCACCTTGACGTAAATGGAATTTTGGTGAGGTGAAATCTGATTTATGGTAAGGATGAGAAAACATGGCCCTCCACTAGATTTGAGGGTTTTTAAAAACCATAAGTTGAAAATCATTAAATCATGATGGAACAGATGTTATGTTTAATGAAAAGATATATCGGGCATTTTTTTTGAATTCTACCCAAACCTCTACTAGATGTACAGTTTGATAAAACTATGCATTTGATAAAACTACTAATTAAAGGTGTGCTTCATACAATAGTACCATTTAGATTAATCCATTAAAGATTCTATTATCGATACAAGTAAAGCTCTAATACTCTGTTAATCCTATAATTATGTCTATTGTTATGCCATAATTTTCTCCAAAGGTCTTTCCTAGATAAGAACCTTCTAGGGTACCATGGTTGGTAGAGGTTGAATATGGGTACACCTAAATTCTTTGTATAATTTCCTTAGCTCTTCATATTAATCATGAAACTAGGTTATATTTTGTGAAGACCAAGTACACAAACTGGAAATGGCTGCGAGTGAGATGGATCAAGCTTTGGAGGGCATCTTCTCCTTTGTTCCCACCCTTATTCTCAAATATAACATTCTCCTCAACATCTCTAACATTATTATAAATTTAGACTTTGATGCTTTGATTTTTCTTCATCAAATTGATGTTAAAATATTGTTCTTCCCTCTTACATCCCTTGCTATACTAAATAGTTATAGCCACCTACTTGAATTTAATGTAGCAATTTCAAATTTGAATTTTGGGTGCCATTTAGATTTTGGGGGGAAATTCGGTGGTAGGTGTGGTGAGCTATCAGATAGAGGTAGAAGGAGATAAATAGAATAGAAGGAAAAATAGAAAAAAGGGAAAATCATGCAGTATGAGTCTATAAAAGAGAATGTGTAGCAGAAGATAAAGTAATAATTTGTAGAAAAAGGAACAATAAAAAAACACCTTATAGGAGAGCAAAGTAGGAAAAGAATAGGGGAGATATTCTTAATAGTTCATATCAAAGAGAAAAAGCACCAACAGTAATCTATAGAATATACAACAAGGTGAATGAGCAATAATCTATCAGGGGAAAGTAATAAAATAAGGGAAAATAGAGTAGCAGTAGTATACGAGGAAAAACATAGAGCAATAGTTAAGGAAAGTCTTTTTTATATGTTTTTGTGAGTTATTTTTATAAACAATAGCAACTATGTATGCAAACAATTTCAAGGTATATATATATTTGTGTGTTTTTCTACCATTCTCTTACCTTCTCTTATTCCAATCTCTATGTTATCTATTTTCTACCCACCTAGGCCTTTCAAATTTAGATATCAATTAGAGTTGTAAGCATTTCCAAAAACTAGTATTAGAACCCATAGGTGAAGGGCATTCTGTGTGTGTGTGTGTGTGTGTGTGTGTGTGTGTGTGTGTGTGTGTGTGTGTGTGTGTGTGTGTGTGTGTGTGTGTGTGTGTGTGTGTGTGTGTGTGTGTGTGTGTGTGTGTGTGTGTGTGTGCGCGCGCGCGCGCGTGTGTGTGTGGGCACGCGTGTGTGTGTGTTTTTATACCATTCTCTTACCTTCTCTTATTTCAATCTCTATGTTATCTATTTGCTACCCACCTAGGCCTTTCAAATTTAGATATCCATTAGAGTTGTAAGCATTTCCAACAACTAGTATTAGAGCCCATACGTGAAGGGCATTCAGGTTGTGAGTCCATTTAGATATGGTAGTAGGAAGTTCATGTTCATGGTAGTAACCCCCTATATTTGATGGGAAAAACTATGATGTGTAGAACATCAAAATGAAAACTATATTCAACTCTCAAGAGCTATGGGAGTTGGTTAAATTTTAGTATAATGAGGTTACAAACATGGTAGTTTTCAATTCTTTGACCCAATCACAAAAAAATGTGTTAAAGGAGAATATGAGAAAAGATGCCAAGGCACTCAGCTATATACAAATGGCTTTGATTGATGTAATATTTCCTAGGATAGTAGCAAATGTCAATTCTAAGCAAGTATGAGACATTTTATAAAATGCCTAAAAAGGGAGTGACAAAGTGAAGCTTGTCAAGCTGAAGCTCTTGAGAAGAGACTTTGAGACCCTTCAAATGAAGGAGAATGAGCCTATCAAGGACTTCTTCACAAGGACAATGGACATTGTACATCAAATGAAAATATATGGTAACAATCTTCAAGATCATAAAATCATTAAGAAGGTGTTAAGGATCCTTCCAATTAGATTTGAACCTATAGTGGTTGCTATATATCAATCAAAATATTTGAGGCAAATGATGGTTGATGAGCTAATGGGTTCTTTCCAAACCCATGAACAAATATTGAATAGGTCAGCCACCTCGTCCCATGAGCAAGCATTCAAGATCAATGTGAATGTGAAAATAAGGGGGAGAGGATCAAATAATAGAGGAAGAGGAAGAACTTATAGTATTCAACAAGGTGGAAGACATAGACATCAAGAGTCACATGAAAGAGGAAGAAGAAAGAGTAACAACACTTCTAGAGGTGGATCTACACAAAGCTATGATAAGTCTAGGGTCTATTGCTATTATGTCAAGATATATGGACATTATGCTAGTAATTTTGAGAAAGGAGTATGACATGAATAGGGAAAATTCAAATTTATCTCATACACAAGAGGTTGAACCTAACAGGAATGAGAAAGGAGGAAGCTTGTTTATAACATGTAACATTACTGAGTAAAGTGGCAAGGAGACATGGTACCTGGATAATGGTTGTAGTAACTAGATGAGTGGGAACAAAGAGATGTTCAACCCCATAGAGGAAACAATAAAATCATAGGTAAAAATGGGAAACAATGATAAGTTTCTTGTCATGGGCAAGGGTAACATCTCAATCTTCACCAAACAAGGTAACTAAAGGCAAATTCATGATGTTTACTATGTAGTCTGGTTGAAACATAACCTTATCATCATAAGGAAGATTTCCAAAATGGGTATAAGGTTAGATTTGAGAATGATGAGTGTATCATATTTGATAAGATTGGCTACAATAGATAGATTGTAGTAGTCAAGATGATAACCAATCGAATGTTTTCACTGAGAATGCAATGTGGGCTCGTAACATTGTTTTAAATAGTGATAGTAAATGAGTCTACTCTTTGGTATCTTAGGTAGGGGCATTTCAGATTTTGAGGATTGAACCTTATTCATAAGAATCATATGGTGAAAGGGATTCCCCTTATAGAATAACAAAACAAGGTGTGTGAAAGATGCATATTAAGAAAGCAACACAAGAATGCATTTCTCATGGGTAAGGCATGAAGAGCTAGAACTCCTTTAGAGCTGATACATTCAAACCTATGTGGTCCAATGAAGACCACCTCCCTATTCAAGAATGTCTATTTCATAATATTCATAGATGATTATAGCTGAAAGATATAGGTGTAATTCTTGAAGAATAAATCAAAAGCATTTGAGACCTTCAAAGAATTAAAAGCTATGGTGGAGAAGCATAGTGGCCACTACATCAAGATTATGAATATAGATAGAGGGAGATAGTATATCTCCAATGATTTTTTGAATTTTTGAAAGCATCATGGTATAAATAAACAATTTATATCCTAGAATACATCTTAGCAAAATGGTGTGGCTGAGGGCAAAAATAAGACCATCTGAGAGATGGCAAGGATCATGCTAATGGCAAAGAGTTTGCCTAATGATTTTTGGGCTAAGGCTATAATAACAGTTGTTTACTTATTGAATATATGTAAAACTAAGAGTGTTAGGTATGTGATCACTCAAGAAGTATGGATCGACTAGAATCCAAGTGTAGAACACCTTAGAATGTTTAGTTATGTGGCATATTCACGCGTGCCCAAGCAAAGAAGGAATAAGTGGGATGATAAAGGTGAGAATTGTATTTTTATAGGGTATAATGACCAATCAAAGGGATACTAGTTATATAATCCCATCACCAAAGAGATCATAATTAGCTAGGATGTTCAATTCATTGAGCATGAAGCTTGGGAAGATAGACAATAAGAAGAACATGTGGAAACAAGCATTGTTGGACCCTTTATTAAGTCTCGAATAGCAGGTGGTACAACAATTAATGCAACAATATAAACCCCTATTTATCAATAGGTTGAATCATCTAGTGGTAATAGTCATCAAGGAGGCCAAAGAGTTGTCTAAGAGTCAACATTATCCTTCTCCAACTCAAATTGATGTCAAACAAGGACAAGGAGCTTGAAATAATTCTATGAGTAGTCAATGTATGAAAAAAATCAAGATGAAACTATGAATTATGTTATATTTTTATCAGTTTATCCAATCTACTTTGAAGAAGCAGTCAAGGACAACAAGTGGTGTGAGGCAATGGATGAAGAGATGCATGTCATAGAGAGAAATGACACATAAGAGTTAGTTGACCTTACAAAAGGAAAATATATCATAGGAGTTAAGTGAGTATACAAGACAAAAACTACTCCCAAAAGAAATATAGAGAGTCAAAAGATAAGGCTAGTGGTGGAGGGCTACAAGGAAAGGCCCGAAGGTGATTAAAATGAAATATTTGCACCCATATCAAGGCTATAAACCATAAGAACAGTCATAGCCATTACTTCTCAACACAAGTGGAAGGTGCATGAAATGGATGTGAAGTCAACATTCCTGCATAGAGTGCTAAAATTAGAGGTCTATGTGGGATAGCTATCTAGATATGAGATTCTCAAGCATGAGAACAAAGCGTATAGGCTAAAAAAGGCCTCAAGCAAGCCCCAAGAGCTTGATATAACCATATAAACTCATAATTGTTGAGTAACAACTTTATCAAGAATGAAAGTGAGCCCACAATATACATCAAATCATGTAAAGAAGGTATTTTGATTATTGTATTATATGTGGATGATTTAATATTTATTTAAAGTGCAAATCAATCCATTGAAGAATTCAAAATATCCATGAAAAATGAATTTAAAATGACTAATTTGGGCTTCTTGAAATATTTTCTTCGGATAAAAGTCAAAAAAATGGATGAAAACATATTCATATGCTAATCTGAGTATGCAAAGGAGATTTTTGAGAAGTTTAAAATGCTAGATAGGAAGCCTGCATTCACTCTAGTCAAGACAAGCTTCGAGTTGTGCAAAGATGATTGCAGCAGCAATGTGGACCCCACAGACTATAAGAGGCTAGTGGGAAGTCTAATGTATTTGAATACAACAAGGATGGATATAATATATGTAGTTAGCCTCATATCAAGATTTATGGAGATTTCTAAGGAGACACATTAGCAAATGGGCAAGTGTATATTGAGGTACGTAAATGGAATAAGGGATTATGTTATTTTGTATGTAGCATCAGATGAGTTTCATCTTATTGGTTACATAGATAGTGATTGGGTAGGCAACCTTAATGACCAAAAGAGCACTTTGTGTTACGTATTTCATCTTGGGTCTGGATCCATTTCTTGGGATTTAAAGAAATAACTGATAGTGTCATTTTCTATAGCTTAAATAGAGTTTATAGTAGCCAATGCAGTAGCATGTTAGGCTATATGGTTGAGAAGGATACTTTCATACTTGCATAAGAAGTAACATGGAGATTTTATGGTATATTGTGATATTGTATCATCCATAGAATTGTTAAATAACCCTGTGTTTCATGGTAAGAGCAAAACCATAACAATCAGGTATCACTTCATTCAAGAATTAGTTGAAAATCATGTCATAAAGCTTAGCATTTGCAAGTCTGATCTGTAACTAGTTGATATTTTCACTAAGATTTTGTCTAAAGACACTTTCATACATATAGGAGAAATATTAGGGGTCATAAATATAGTATCATTAAGCCTACATAGTGTTATGGTGGATTTTGAGTCTTATAGTAGAGTTATAGACTTAAACAACATACCTACAATAGAGTTATTTATTACATCAGGGTAGCTACAAATTTTGATAGTGCAGCTATGGATTTTGTTAGTCCACCTAAAAATTATAGTCTAGTTATGAATTTCATTAATCTAACTATGGATTATAGTCTAGCTATGGATTCTATCAACAAAGATATAGACTTCAGTAATGAAGCTCTGAACATGCATAAAAAAGGTGCAAAAGCATTTGGGAAGCTAAAGAGAAGTTATAAAGAGGTTTTAGAAACTAATAAAGTTTAGTTGATCATGGTAGGAAGGTAAATAATATAGGGGAGTGTTAAAATATTAATTTTCCCTCCTACCTCCCTCGCTATACTCAATAGTTGCAGCCACCTACCTAAATTTAATGTAATAATTTCAAATTTGAATTTTGGGTGCCATTTAGAGTTTAGGGATCAAATCAGATGGTAGGTATGGTGATATTTTAGATAGATTTATAAAGATATAAATATGATAGAAGGAAAAATAAAAACAATAAAAAAGGGAAAATCATGCAATTTTGTAGAAGAGAATATGCAGCAAAAGGTAGAACAGTAGTCCATATAAAAAGAAACAATAGAACAACGGATTGTAGGAGAGCAGAGCAGGAATAGAACATGGGAGATATTCCTAGTAGTCCATAGGAAAGAGAAAAATCACAAGTAGCAGTCCATAACATATACAACAAAGTGAATGAATAATAGTCTGTCATGAGAGAGCATTAAACTAAGGGAAAATAGAGTAGCAATAATCTACAAGGAAAAATATAGAGCAACAATTAAGGAAAGTCCTTTTCTATATATTTTTTGTGAGTTATTTTTATAAATAGTAGAAACTATGTATGTAAACAATTTCAAGGTTAATTGATATATATGTGTGTTTTTATACCATTTTCTTCCCTTCCCTCATTTTAATCTTTTTGTTGTCCATCTGTTGCCTACCTAGGCCTTTCAAATTTAGTAATTTTCTCCCTAAACAACCATTAGAGCTTTAAACATTTCTAACAATCACTACCAAAGTCCCCACCCAAACTTCCAATGTACTTTACCTTTTTCAAATCCTCTATTATCTCTGTACCAAGGGCATTTTTATTGAATCCCAAGCCAATGGTAACCCCTCTAATTTTTGATACGTGCTTACCCATTCTATAAGGTGTTTCTATGTTAACGAAAAAAAATTATTCATCCTTATCCCATTTTTCCTAATGCATACTCACCCAGTGTTAATGGTGTCCTAACAACATCTCCATGAATGTGTGCTTTAGGGTTGCCATGCATTGGAGAAGGCTCATGGAAAGGACTTGTGGACTTATGGGAAACATGACCTACTTATTAACAATTTTATCCATGACTGCATGTTGATACTTACAATTTTGGATATGGAGCAAATTTTGAATCTTTACGATGGTTTTAAGGAGGTGAAGATAGTGGTTAACATCAGTAGAGGAAAATAAATGGCCTTGTCACACATAATGAAGACTTATCTACACATCCACAAAATTAACTTTGATCTCCCTCATGTTGTTTAGACTACCCCATCTATTGTAAGTCAATCCACTACTTTCTACTTATTTAAATGTGAGGAAAAGTGAAGGTGCATGTTGGTAAAATAAATAACATGACCATAATCTTACATGCTATAAAATCTTCCACCAAAAGTTTATAAAATCTGAAGAAAAAAATAGTCGATGCCTTCATGTTAAATTCAATAGATGGTCATTATTCAAAAAAACATTGTTATGCAAGTGCCTAAACATTGTACAAAGTGATAAAATATATCACAATATGACTAACTTATTGAAGACAATTACAAACTTAAAATTTGATTAGACTTAGCATGACTAAATGAAACATTCACATACCTATGCAAGAATGTGTGGAGAAATTGTAGGTCATAGGAGTATCTTGAAGTTTTAAATATTGAGGTAGATGAAGAGTATGTTATAATGTGAATTCATGTGCTCTAACACACTACACAAGGGATGAAATGGCTCAAATACAGTCACTAGGGTCTCTTGCCTTGTTTTTCTTAAAAACCCTAAGCATGAGCTAATGGAGGTTGTAGTAAGACAATAGATAAAAATGGACAATAACATAATTTTAATTGGTCAATATGAATGTTACAGACCTCCTTGAGGTGTTTGGAATCAAAAACAAACTCCAATATGGCATTTCCAAGTCACTCTCTAGCTCAAGCTCACCAAATGAAGATTTTCTAGGTGAAGATGCACCTTCTCAAGCTTAAAATAATACAAACAAGATGTATAGAAGTATAATATCCTATGTATATTTAGATACACTTTTATACTTATGATTTTTGTCATTTTTACATTGATTAATGCCCCATGTTTTACAAATCATCATTAAGATGATAAACATATTTTTGGAACGCATATTTTTGGCTACCTAAAGGACTAGAAGTGGACCGATGGAAAGAATAGGCTTCCCAAGTTATTTAAATGAGTTAGATTGATCCTAAAAATAGCTTTAAATCATTGTTCACTCCAATAAGACCTCACCATGATACTTGTTTGTACCTACACCTATAAGGACACAACAAATTCTATATTTTTTAAAGAATTTGCATTCAAAATAGGGTATATTGACCTCCTAGACTAGTGTCAAGTATTGAATACTTTGGATTGAGTTATTTCCTATATCCGCAAGTTTAAAAATCCATACACATAAGCTTGGAATTATTCAAACAAGTTTGATTCTTGAAATTAGTACAAAAGAGCCAGTAAAAGATTAGGTTTTTCAGTCTTTTATTATTTTGGCTACCTACACAAGGTTTAAGAATCCAAAATTTGTCATATAACATGGTCAAGATGACTTAGAAGTGAATCAAACACTTATTTGTGATTTCACATCTGTGGGATAAAATTACAGTAAAATAAAAATTTGTAGACCTAGAGACCTAATTGAGGCCTAATTAGAGAGAGAGAGAGAGAGAGAGAGAGAGAGAGAGAGAGAGAGAGAGAGAGAGAGAGAGAGAGAGAGAGAGATTAGGTGAATAAGCACACTTCATTTCAGTGTTAGGTCATGAAATTTGGCACAGAGATATAAAGGAATACTGAGTACTCAAAAATATCCCTATTGTTATAATATCATATGTATATTATCCTACACAAAGAGCTTTATTTATTTTTAGAGCTACAAGGAATTGAAGACAAATGCAAGATTTGGTTGTAAAATGAAACATTGTAGAGTGTTTGAGGGATCCAAATGATATTTTCTAGGTATTTTATGATATAGAGATCCCTTTAATAAAGATAGGTTAAACACATAAAGGTGAAATCAGGATTGGATGCTTGCAATCAAGGAGAGGCATAATGGAACTAATGGTTTTCATGACACCTAAGAGGTGTAATCATCATTGTAATGTCAATATTAAAAGGCTATAAAATTGATGCAATGTGTCAAGAAAATGGTTAGATATTAGTTCAAGATGATTTGATGATCAATTATTCCACTTATCACTTTCCAATATAAGATTAGGGTAGTTTTGAAAAGGAAGACAAAGATGTCAAGCAAGAGATAAACTCACACTCCATTTAGAAGAGGAAATCATCATTAAGAGAGCAACACATATCATTTAAGGTCTCATAAGACTCTCTCATATCTCTATTCTTAATGTTAACTCTTGTCATGGATTCTATATTCTTTTAGTCCTCAAGGATTTCATGCATTCTCTTTACCAATCACAACCTCTACATTCAAGTGCTTATGTGAGAGATTCAGATTAGGAGTAGTGTATGTTAAGTTTAGTCTCTTTATTTACATGTGCACATGTAACTAGTTAGTAGTGATAAACTTATTTGGTGTATCAACCCCTTTAGTTATTTTTCTTTCATGTTATTCTTCTCCCTTTTCCTTGGAATTTAGTAGTGTTGAAGATCCTAATTAAAACATCAAGGGGAAAGATATTTATAACATAGAGGTTTGATTCACCTACAGGTCACCCACAATCTAAGATCAATCTCATTACATAGATTGAGTTGAGAGGGATTCAATCACCCTCTAATGGGTTCAAATTTGAGCTATATCAGGTATAATCCAAGTTAAAATCTTAAAAATTACATTATTCTTTATTAATCAAAAGGGATGTGTAGGTTCCATCTAAGGTGAGGTTGATACTTGCAGTTTTATCCCAATACTATGAACTTCTAGATTTATCTTAACATAGGTCCTCCCAAGTTTATTTTTTTTAGTAAAATTTATCTAATCTCATAATGTCATTGAATTATGTATGTAACAACCCCAAAACATTAGATAATATGATGGAATTGATGATACTATTAACATATCTCTTTTTAAAATGGGTTCCATAGCCATTTTTACTCATTGAACATTGTTATTATCCACACATACATTTTGGTTATGTGGTTTATGGTTTTTGGGTTTGTGCTTTAGCTAGGTATTGATTCCTAATTGTTCATGGATTTCTTATGTGTTTTCCTTGGTAATTTCATGACTAAACACATTATGAATTATAGAGTGTGATTTGATTCATGTGTATCCTTGAAACACCAATCTTGCTTGAAGAAATTAATCTCAACATTTGGGCTAGAATAACATTTATGAGAATTTCTTGTTAAGGGATTGTAAAATTATTTAGTATTTATCTATGTATTTCTCTTCAATGTTATCTTAGGAAAATATCTTATCACTTGAATAAAATGATGGTTTGTGGTTTGCATGGTTGGCTTATTGAAGACGTTGATAGATAGAATATATTGCCCAAAGTCATTTTCTCAATAATTAATCAAATATGCTAAGTATTAGTTTTATTACTATCTTCTCTCTTAGTATTATATATTATGAATATATACATTTGCATCTCTGACCCAAATATATGTAACATGATTAAAAGGATGGTATGATAGTTATTTTTTGTAGTTTGCTATAAAGTCGGTGGTGTCTTAGGTAAGCTGATTTCTTAGATGGATTCAAGTTGATATATACATCCAAATGAGCTTGTTTGAAATAAACCTTACTATCATAGTGATGTAATTATATTGTAGTCATGTTTTATACTTATGGTAGACAATATTGAAATCTCTTAGGTTTTTCAAAACATTTTTACTATTATTCAATTAATTTTACTATCTATCAATGCTCTCTACTATGTCATCTTTTTTACAGATTAAAAACTTAAAATAAATTCCAAATTCAATTTTGATAATTTTATACATACATACATACACACATACATACATACATACATACATACATTCATACATTCATACATACATGCATGCATGCATACATACATACATGCATGCATGCATGCATACATACATACATTTGAAGATGTATGCACGTAGTAAAAAATGAATTGTTCTATACCAGTAATTAATGGCTTTATACACATGTTATCATTCATTTTTTTGTTTAAAAGCATTATATTTGATGAATTAATTACTTGCACACATGTCATTTGGGCAATTTTTATTTTAAATTTGGAACAATTGTATATTAGGAATACATAAATAATTATAATGTCATACTTTCTAATCAATATGATGGTAAACAAATAGTTTTAAGAGCTTTTGTTTTGGTCTAAAAATTGTAGGATTTGAATAAAAACTATAGAAACTTCAACACTAAATAAAAATTCTTACTTTTCATTAATTTTTTGGCTAAGATTTATTGTCTTAAGTAATTCCTATAATTTATTTTCATGAAAAGAACTTAAAAAAAATTTGAATACATTTATATATATGTTTAATCTATCTAAACTAATTTTAAATAAATCATACGGGGTGGGAGAGGTTGAACATTATTGACAAAAATAAAAGTATAACTATAACATTGATTCAAATTATAACTTTATATCCTTGTCTATTATCAATGTTTATAGTACATATGGTTTTTTCTTTCACATGAAATATTCTTTATTATATGTAAAGAGAGTCTATTTTATTTTTTCAATGTTTCTAAACAACCACCAATAACATAGAAACTCACTTCAGTATGTTATTACACAAAAAACAACTCATAATGTACATGATCTATATTTTTTTAAAATTATGTTATATAAGGCTTATATCTAAGCATAGCCATTATACGTCTTGATTATTTCTAGACTGGTCGATGACCATAGGTAAATGTTGACATTAAACAAATTTTAAAACCATTAGATCATGAAACTGTTACCTTCAACTCCATATTTTTCATAGATAAAACCCATGTTTACAATGTATGCTTGCTAATTTTTTAATAGTCGATATGTTTTTATGACACTCCCTGTCAGACTATCTTTTAAACAACTATATCCTTTTATATCTCAAGAATGAAATGCATTAAAAAAAGACTGTGATGAATAAGGATGCCTAGAATCTATGTCAAAATCATTTTTATGAAATGATAAATACAACTAAATATGTTATCACAAAAAGAAGATATGGTTTCCAACATTCTCAATAGCTCGCATGATAACAAATTTTATGTAATTATTTCCAAATAAATATAAAGCAAACAACAAGTTCCTAATAGATAAGTTTGTATCATAG
The DNA here is from genome assembly GCA_037957365.1 of Torreya grandis. Taxonomy (NCBI): domain Eukaryota; kingdom Viridiplantae; phylum Streptophyta; class Pinopsida; order Cupressales; family Taxaceae; genus Torreya; species Torreya grandis. The sequence continues at coordinate 691,317 of JARHVA010002206.1, forward strand.
GACTTTGATAATTGTTTAATTTTGTATAATATAACGGTTCATAATGGCCAAAGATAAGGTTATGATCATGAAATAGTATGCAATATAGAGGTATGAAAGCATCCTCATTAAAATGAAAATAATTATATGTTATAGTTAAAGAATAGACACATATTGAAGTATTCAGTGATTTAAAAAGTTAATTTATAGATAAGTTCTCTCCCCATAGGCCATGTTCATCATTTGGTGTGCATGAAGCCAATTAAAACTGCATTTTTCAAAAATATTTTTAGTATCTTTCACTTGATATTATCTATATAGTTCTTCAATATCTAATTCTAATTCAAAAGACATTGGTAGATGGGGATCATTTTTTGTAAACAGTTTACAAAATTCTCTATAACTCCTTCATGTAGCTCTATTGATGTGTATTGAAAATGCAATAGCACTTGAAAAACATCAAACAAATAATCACCTACATTTCAGTTCACAAGATGACTTATAAAAAGGTTGTTTTTATCCAAGGTAATGTCTGTCATTACATTGAGTTTTCTACAATGGCATGTATTGGTCAATATAAATGACTTGTTGTCTACTATGCATATGTATTGCTTTTTTTTTGAGTATTTTAATTCCATTATATAATGCCAAATAAATTAAATATATTTAAAAACAAGATAAGATTAAATATTGGAAAGTACTTCTTTAAAAAATCATAGACTTTTTGTCAATTCATCAAACAATCACCAGCTATAGAAGATAAAATTGCCCTATTTGATAGTGTTTTATTTTTTTAATACAACTCGATATTTGATCACACTATTTTTTTGCTTAAGCAATATGCATATAACTGTGTATGCAAAATGAGGATATAATATCATCATTGTATATATATATATATTATTTGGTAGGAGATAAAAGTTTAAAAAAAAAAAAAAAATCAATTCCTTGAATAAACTTAAAAGAATAGGATAAACACATTGCACAATAAACATATACCATTATAAATTCAATATACAAAGCATCAAAACTATGAACCTTAAGAAAAGACAATTAGTTATGAATATTGTTTCCAAAAAGACCACATTCTGAATCCAACCTTATTTTATTTATTACCAATATATTAGTTTCATACGTATTCTTAAAAAAATGTATTAAATTTTTAACATTGGCATGTATTCTTCAATAGAAATGACATGTTTTATGCTATGCATATGCATTACTTTTATTCCAAGATTTTAAATTCCATTCTCAAATTTCATGTAAATTGAAGATAAGTAAAAGCAAGATAAGTGGAAAGCTTGGAAAATACTCACCAAAACCATCATAGACCTGTTTTTGATTCATTGAACAATCCCTAGCTCTAGAAGCTACAATTGCCCTATTTGACAACATTTTTGTTTTTTAATACAACTTGATATCTAATCACATTATTCTTTTCTTAAATAACCTACACAGAACTATGTATGTAAAATGAAGATGTAAAATATCATGATTGTATATGTTTTATTGGGTAGAAGATAAAATTATAATAAGTATCGATTTATCAAATAATTTTAAAAGAATAGTATAAACACATAACAAATAAATATATGCTATTACAAATTCAGCGTACAAAGCAATGAAAACATGAACGTTAAGAAAACATAATTAGTTATTATTTATATTTTTAATTGGATCATGTTCATAATATAACCTTATTTTTTTTGGTAGAACTATATTGGTTTCATATGTATCTTAAATAGTTGTATTGAGTTATTAACAATGGCATGTATTATTCCAAAAAAATTCCATGTTGTCTACTATGTATATAAATTACTTTTTATTTCAATTTTTTCAATTCCATTATACAATGCTATGGAAATTGAAGGAATAAAAAAATAAGATAATCATAAATATTTGAAAATACTATCACAAACTAATGTTGATTTTTACTGAACAATCACCGGCTCTAGAAGATACAATTTCTATGCTTGATAACTTTCTCTATTTTTAATATAACTAGATGTCTAATGATGCTATTTTTTCCCTTAAGCAACCTATAGAGGACTATGTATGTAAAGTTAGGATACAATATCATGATTGTATATTTATTTAACACAAGATAAAAGTAAAAAAATATGAATTTATCAAATAGTCTTAAAAGAATAGAGTTGACACAACATAATAAACATATGATATTATAGATTCATTGTACAAAGCATCAAAAACGTGAACCTTAATAAAAGACAACTAGTTATAAATTTTATTTTTAATAGGAACATGTTTTGAATCCAAAGTTTTTTTTGTTATCAATATATTAGTCTCATAGACATTCTTAAATAGAGTAGGATAGTGCACATAAAAGATAAAATTTGATGTTGCAAAAAAAAAATGAAAGCATACATATTTCATGATGAGAATATTTTATGTAAAAGATATCAATAAATGTTTAATATATGAACTTATATAGAGGATAATTTTTTGAGATATTACCTATTAAATATTTAACTCAAATTAAAAGCAATTCATTGCTAAGTAGGGTAAATAGAATCCAAAAGCACACTAGAAGCAAAGATGATCACATAGTGACTAGCTCAATCAATTTCAACCATCCTATTTCATAGCGTTCTCTCAAAGAAATTCATTTATCTATGATGCAATAGAAAAATAATGCATACATATGACCTTAACTATCCACTTTATAAGAGTGCTCCAATGATATATACTTCATAATGAATTGTTTAGAATGGGAAAGGACTTTAAATCATTTCATGTATGAGTTTTTATAAAAAAAATGTTCATTTCATTCTTAGGACAGTCATTACACAACAATTTGTGAAGTAAACCTTAGTTAAATTTTTGTAGAACGTTGTCTCCTCTAGCACAAGTCCAAATATATTAATTCATTGCCACCCCTATACCTCTGCATGAGTGAAGACACTATTAATGACATAAACTACCTATCCTTAAATAATATGTAAATAGTTTTGACCAATCATAACACAAATAAATGCCATTTTTCGTAATTTTTGTTAAAAATGCAACACTTGACTATTGTGAAATAACAGTTTTTTTCATTTACAAAAAATATTGAATTCTGATTAGTTTAGAAGGTAGACTTTAATTGATAGTTAAATCAAAATGATTCCTTTAGTTTACCCTCTGAGACTAGTAACTTGTTTAGTGTTAGTAATTAATGTTATTGCACACATGTTATTAGTAGTAAAGGGGTAACTAAAATAATGTATTTCATTTAACTTACAATTAAATTTTCCCTTCTTTACCAATGTTTTTTTATGTCTTGTAATATTTAAAATTTTGTAATGTTTAATTTTTGCATTTTTCAAAACATATATTAAAAATAGTATTTAACCACATCTAAATTGGTGTAAATTAGAAAGATGTTATTAAAGTGCATATGGGTGACATCATAAAAATAATTATAAGTGAAAATATCTCAGCATAATGTTTTTGTAGTTGATGTTAATTATGGAGGTTAACATCATTACATTTTATGATCAACAATGGAAGTAGTATTGACAATTAAATTTCTAGGTATGAGGAAAAACATAATCAGTATAATCCATGTTGAAAATTATGGTATTGTTTCTTAAGGTAAATAGGCATAATCCAAATTAAAATCTTACAAATTACATTACTCTTTATTAATCCTAATAGAAGTATAGGTGTCATTGAAGGTGAATCTGACACCTACATTTTTTACCCAATATTATCGTCTTATAGATTTATATTAACATGGATCCTCCCAAATAATTTTTTTTAGGAAAATTAATCCAATCTCAGAATATGATGGAATTCTATTTGTAACGACCACAAAAGTTTACACAATGTGATGTAGTTGATGAGATATTTGAGCCATTAGTAAGTGACATGTGAAAGTTATATTATGATGAGTTGATGACACAATCTTTTACTTCCTCCACACAAGATAATCACATGGTGACTAGTCAACATCATGTAGCTCTTAGCTCCAACAACTAAGCTTCTTATTTATTTAAGTTATTTTTTGTCAATTGGTATATTATTCCTCTTCCCAACCTCTGTACTATTCCAATTTAATGATAATATATTATCCCTAATTCTAAATTAATCCATTAAGTAGATCTTATTCTTCTCCTTCATGTTTTCAGTATGCCACTTGTGGGATATTATCTCCTCTTCCATGTCTTTAGTAATTTTCCATAGATGTTATTCTTAAGTTGGGAACTTAACCCACTAGAGAAAAAATATGAGGCCTTTCAATGTATTCATTTAATATTTCATGTATATATTAATGGCAATCTTGATATATTTTTTCTTATCACTAGGGGTATGTACATATTTTTGTTTATTTTAAGGTAATAAACGGTTGTTACCTATTAGATATTGTTTGGATACAACATTCATTACCAATGTGAACTTATCATTTTTAATGTTACTACTCGTTTAACTTATAAAAATGGTCCAACTTGGCATAGGAACCTTTGCAACTAATACCCTAACAACACATATGTTATAGATAACTTCTGATTTAGTGATTAATATGTATTATGTTGAGTTTATGCTAATATATTTATGTAAATAATAGTGTTTGAGAGAACATACCCATTTTTATTTTTACAAATAAGTTTGATGTTAATAACATACAAGTGAAAGTATAGTAATTTACTTATTATAGAAAGAAAATCCTTTAGTAGTATGAGATTTCTACCAAAAGTAACTATAATTTTGACAAGCCATACCTCTACCTAGTACACAAGCTCCTATTCTCACCCTATAGGTTGAGATTTAAATTAAAAGTAAACAATAATGATTATAACATTCAAAGGCTTTTTATTTAACCTCTTTTGGGGTAGTTTGTAGATTTGACCTAGCACTTTCATTAATTTTTTTATTGTGATTTATTTTTAATGTCAAATATGAGGTAGAATTGGTAGCAATAGTAGCTCAACCTCTTCTAGATGATGATGATGGCTTGAGAATTTTTTTGTTTTAAATCCATACTTTGAATGCTTCTACATCATTAGGGTGGCAGAATTGATTAGTCTGTATCATTAGAGATGACTCAGTTCTTGAATTCAATTAATCATCTTTGGGGTTATTAGTGTCATATATTTTATTTCTGGGATGAATTTTACACATATGTATTAAAAAATAATTCTTTTAGTTTCTACGATGATAACAATGGGGTTTTAATGGTTAACAAATATGTTTTGATAATTCTATTTTTGAAGTGGTTTCAATAGCCATTTATCATCCACATGTATGTGGAGGTTATGTGGTTTATGTTTTTTGGGGGAGTACTTTAGCAAGGCATTGACTCACAATAGTGCATGGGGTTATTGAGTGTTTTCCTTGGCAATTGCATAACTAAACTCACTATGCATTGCAACATGTGATGTGATTTATATGTATCCTCAGAACATCAATCTTTCTAGAAGAAACTAATCTAAACATGTGGGCTAGGCTAACATTTATGAGAATTTCATGTCAAGGGATTGTGAAATTATGTAATATTTATTTGTGTATTTTTATTCAATTTTATCTCAGGAGAATATCTTTGCACTTGAACAAAATGATGGTTTATGGTTTATAGAGTTGGCTTCTTAAAGAAGTTGATAGATATCTAACATATTGCCTAAAGTCATTTTCATAATAATCAATCAACTATGCTAAGTAGTGTTTTTTTTAGTATCCTCTCTTAGTATTAAATATTATGAATATACATAAGCATCTCTCACCAAATATATGTAACATAATTAAAATGAAGGTATGATGGTTTTTTTTTTATGTAGTTTGTTATAAAGTCGATGGTGTCTTAGGTAAACTGATTTTTTGGTTGGCTACGAGTTGATATATATAGCCAAATGGTATTGTTTGAAGATACACCTTATTATCATAGTGATGTAATTGTATTGCAATCAAGATTCCGAATTATGGCAGATAATTTTAAAATCTTATAGATTTTATAGAATATTTTATTATTATTATTATTATTATTATTATTATTATTATTATTCAAGTAACGTTGCTAGGTATCAATGTTCTCTACTATGTCTTTTTTTTTAAATTATAAATTAAATACTTAAAATAAATTTCAATTCAATTCTACCCAATAGGGATATAATGCATGGCGCCCTATTATTGAAATAATTGCTTGTTTATTTTTTTGAAGATTTATGCATATAGTAAAAAATGACTTGTTTTATACTAGTAATTAATAGTGTTATACATTGGTAATCATTCAAAAAAAAATTTAAAGAAATTATATTTAATGATTTAATTGCTTGCACACATGTTCTTTGAGTAATTTTTTTCTAAAATTTTGAACAATTATATATTAAGAGAACATAAAAAGATTTCCTATCAGTGTAATAGTTTCAAGAGTTTTTATTTTGATTTTAAATTTATAGAAATAAAATAAAAACTTTAGAAACTTCAACATTAAATATACATTCTTATTTTTCATTAATTTGTTAATTGAGATTTATTGTCTAAAATCATTCCTATAATTCCTTAACATGTCAAACACCTTTTTAAAAAAAAAACGAATACAATTTTTATTTTTTTTAAAACACTATATATGTTTCAATTATCTAAATTTATTTTTAAAGAAATCAGACGGGTTGGGAGAAGTCTTCGATGGGCCCGCCAAATTTGAATTGAGCGGAAATCCACGGGAAAATTTGTATTGCGGATGAAATTAAAAGGCGATATTTATTGAAACGAACGTTTTACATGGATAGCACGGAAACAGAGAATGGTGCAATTTTTTAAAATATTAATTAAGACGGAAGTAACTACTGGATCGACAACGGCCACAATGAAACCAACATTGATTCCAAAAGCAAAGGTCTTCTACTATTTTAATTTGAAAGGCATTGTTTGCGGCTGCGCTTGGGATGTTAAAAAAAACTATTGTACTGTGTGTGACATCTTCATGGCTTCTATAATCTTCAACTTTGCAAATATACCAGGTAATCCCGTTATTTTCACCACACTGAAGCCTGACTTTTGAAGCAAACTTCTCCATTCCGCTTCGCTTCTCCCTTTTCCTCCATTTGCAAGTGCGATCATGACCAGATCCCCAACTATTTCAAGGGAATCGCTCGCCTTCGACTCCTCTACCGCCACATTTTCCGCCAGTATGAGTCTACCATTTTCAGGCAATGTTTTGTGGCAATTTCCAAGTATCTTTTCGCAGCTCTGCTCATCCCAGTCGATAAGTACATTCTGTTTCAGCCACGAGAAATGCAGATAATTAATACGAAGCCTAGTAAACGTCGTTTTATAAGTCACGGCTAAGGAAACGCATGATAGAGCGATTTACATTTACTGTTTTACCTTCATAAATATGGCGTCTGCGGAGGGTATGCTGTCGAACATACTCCCACCCACGTGCTCGATACCTGCACAACAACATATTCTTAAGAAATTGATAGTGGATTAACCTGTAATATGTAAGTTCATGGCCCTTCTAGGTCACATATGCCTTACCAGACTATACATTTGCCTTTTTCTTACAGTTAATGAAGAAAAGTAGTGGATTAACCTGCAATACATGGGGCAGTTTCCACAACATGAGGGAGATCGAAGTTAATCCCATGAATTTGCGGATAAGCCTTCGCTATGTTTGCTAAGGCTGTTCCTTTTCCTCCACCCACGTCTACCAGCGTGTTCACCTCCTTAAAACCGTCGTAGCAGTTCACAATCTGCTCCATCCCGAGAATTGTAAGTGTCGACATGCAATCATTGACAACATTGTTAACTACCGGGTCGTCCTTCTCATACGTCCACAAGTCTTTCCCATGAGCCTTCTCGAATGCGTGGCAACCATGAAGAACGCATTCATGGAGATGGTGCCAGGGCGCCATTAAGACCGGGTGAGTTAGCATGAGAAGGAGCGGTACAAGGCTGGAGGGATTATTGTCTTTAACGTAGAAACGCCGTGAAGCATGGGTGAGCGCGTATCGAAGATCCGAAGGGTTTTCGCTGGACTGGGATTGAATAAAAATGCCCTTGGCGGAGAGATATGTGAGGATTCGATATAGGGAATGCAGATTGGGAGTTTGTGTGGGTAGTTTGGCTGCGATTTGGTTAAGAGAAAGGGAAGCATTGGGGCCTGCATTTGCAATAATGTCAGGGATATTGAGGAGAATGGCAGATTTGAGAACGAGGGTTGGAACAAAGGACAAGATGGCCTCCAAAGCTTGCTCCAACTCATAACCATCCATTTCCAAAGTGTTCACTTCGTGTCTTCAAGAAAATGTTGATGGATGTCTTACTAAATATACAGTTTAGCTATATGGATCCCCACCACTAGCGGTGGTTTCTCCGAAGTTCGAGGGGTCCGGTTGGTGTTTTCTAGATAGAAGCGGATGAGAATATCTAGGGTTAATATACTCTAGAAGGACTCTACTGATACTTTATGGGAAAGTTTTTTACGACTAAAATGCATCTCGAAGTAAAATCTCTATTAAATTAGAGCGTGGTGAAAGCGTACACGCTTCAGTACGTCTAGAATATCCTCCTCCTACTATTAACTTGTATGACATGATCTAAATAGTTTTTTTAATTAAAGTGCACAACGTGATTTTTCTAGTAGTAGTTACAGCGGTACAACTATAAACCCTAGCCAATCAACTACAGCTGTTTCTGTTTCATTAAAATTCGGTTCTTTTAGTTTTGGGGTTTGGAAAGCTTCTATCGAACTCGGACCGCCAACTTCCTTCCAGCAACTAGCATTAGTACTAACAAATATGACTAGAAGTTGTTTCGAAACGTGCAAGTTATTTTGGAATGGATGTAGTTTTCTATTTTTGTAAAAAGGGGTTTGATAAATCTAAAGAGTATAAATCGTCAGTCCTACTTCACTCAAAATCTATGGTCACTAATATCATATCACTTTTAATGCACAAAGCACTAAGTAAAAATAATTTGATATTTTTTGCGGAGGTAGTTTTTCAAGTGGCTTGTTCCTTCAAAGGACATGGTCATGAGTTGTCTAGGGAGGAAATGCTATGTTTCAAACTGAGTTTGAACAATTGTGAAATAGTGGGGAAGGGAAAGGCTATACATAGTATGAAAGTGGTCAAATATTTCAAGATGGGCTAGGTGGTGATGGTGAGTGGCAATGATGGTATTTTCAGTGATGGACTCAAAGGAGCTCAAGTAGATATACGTGCAAAGTTCACTAACATGTCACATAATTCAATAAAATATGTAGCTTCCACCAAACTATTTCAATTATTTAATACATGATTGAAACAAGTGTCATCTCAATGAAAGGACGTGCCAAATATCTAATGGTGCATCTAAAAATGTAGAGAATGCACTATGTGTCAATTTAGTCGAGTCTAACACTAATTAGATGAATGTTTTGACTGCTTTAACTATATGAAAATAATTTGATGACTCTAAAACCAATTAGATGAAAAATGAAAAATGCTTATTCAATGAAGTATGTCTCCTATATAGTCTAATCAATAGATGTAGGATGACATATGCAAAGAGATACACATACAAATATTTATGATCTTTTCATTTTCATTCTCAGTAATACTAATTGAAGCCATTGCGTTCGTAACAATAGTGAGCAATTCACTTTATTGGTGATTGGAAAAAAGGTAAAAATTACAACTAGATCCACAAACACAACTAGTTTTGAATAGTTTTTTGGACTTGGGTTTGAGTCTCCACCAATGTTTGTGTATTCTATCCATGTGGTATTTTAGTTAGACATATCTCAAATTAAGTACCACTCGACTGTTATTGCTTCCCTTGTGGACGATGCAACTACAATATTGAAGAGTGTAAGTTATGTCGAATGGGATATAATATTTTGTTTTGGTAAAGTAGCTTTTTATAAAGAATAAACATGGAAATATATATTTTTACCTCACTCGAAACCTATGACCATCGAACCCCATCTCAAATTTTGTGAATGAAGTTTAAAGAAACAATAATCAATCACTCACACACGTGTGCATGCGCTCTCTCTCTCTCTCTCTCTCTCTCTCTCTCTCTCTCTCTCTCTCTCTCTCTCTCTCTCTCTCTCTCTCTCTCTCTCTCTCTCTCTCTCTCTCTCTAATAATATACTATTAATATGTATGAATAAATATATTAAGATAATATAATCTATAATTATATTATATAATAATATTGTAATATAGTTATTATAAATGTTATATAATTATTCTAATGAATACAAATTTATTATTAATATATTATTATATACAAATATATATTATAATTTATTATATTATTATAATATAATATATTATAATAATAGACATATATATAATTATATAATTTTATATATTACTATTAATACATATAATAAAAATATTGTTGTTATTATAATATTAATATATTATATTATATAATATAATATTTGACATATTATGTTTTTATTATAAAATTTAAATTTAGATAGTAACATTTTAATAGATATTTATGATTACAATAAATGATATATCATATAACAATTTATACTATTTTAAAATTACATATGTTATAATTTAATATAATAGATTATTAAATATATTAATTATTACTATAATATATTATTATAGTAATATAAATATAATATATGAGCACTCTTTCATCTTATCAACATGTTTTCTATCATAAGATTAAAAATTATATCCAAGTATTAGAAGGCATTGTGAATTCCTCCTTGGAGAAGAATGCAAATATGTTGAAATACAAAGAGGCAGTCATTGTTAGTGAAGCCCTTGATAGTACTGGTTCAAATCTACAAACAAAAAAGGGCCAAACATACAATTTTTTTAAAATACATAGATATTATTTTTGATGCATTGATACAAACCATACAGAGTACAAATATATAATAAATGGCATTCCTATATTTGGAATGATATTTCCCTAAAAACTCTCACCCAAATCTTTCATAAACTAACAAACACTAACAACACACTAAAATATGAATATATTGTGACTCACAATATATTCGGCTAACTAAACTATAGACTATTAACGTAATAATGTTAATAACATTATTTACCTTAGTATTAATAATTTAAACATAAAACTATACCTCAACATTCACCCCCTTGTGAACATTATTAATCCAATCCTATACCCCCTTAATCTGAACATGGCAAAAATAACTCTCCCATATTTGCACCTAGACTCATGACTTGATGATTTTTAGATGATAATAAGAAACCTCACATGATGGTTTTAAAAATGGTTGACCAAAAACAAAAATAATGGCTTTACAAATGGCTAACTAAAAACCACAAATAATACCTGATGGTTTGACAAATGGTTAACCAAAAACTAAAATAATGATTTTATAAGTGCCTAATCAAAAACTACAAAGCAATGGTTTTACAAGTGCCTTACCATAAACCATGTCATGATGTGCATTATAGATTCTAGCTCTTATCATTCTCACATTTTAGAGAAGTTACATGGAAAAATATAGTTCAATTATGAAAAATGTGAATAGGGATACGACACATATTCCTATTAACACCACGTAACTAAAAAAATGCCACTAAATCAAAAGGTGGCCCCATTGCTAGTGGCTAATGAGAGGCATAAAAATCCTCTATCCTCTAGTATCCTCTTTCTTCTAGTCGGTGATACTACTTATTCAATTGATGAAGTCAACATGTGCTCTGATGGTTCTAACAGGTTCTTTATTAGTTGCTTCCATAGAAATTAAAACCCCCTTCATAACTCAAGCATCATGTACAAGCAAAAATACATTTGTAAGGCAAAAAAGTTTGACCCTAGACTTAACACTTTTAATATTTTTGATGATTTTTGACTTTTGACAATATGAACATTTAAAAAGTAATAAAATAAAAAATTGCCTTTTAAAAAATAACTTAACTCTTTTATATAAACAAATTTATAAAATATATAAATAATATAGATTTATTTAATAAAATAAATTCTATGAAATTGCATTAACACATATCAAAACTAAATCGAGATAAAACTCTAAATGACTATAATAACAAACCCCTTACTTCTAAAAGACCATTGACTTAAACTTTTCTTAAATAAAACAAGACTAAACTTATTGTGAAGATACCATTACTAATGTACTTGATATATAAAGATAAGACAAAATATCTATAATGATAAATACTACCTAAGCCATGAATAAACATATAAAAAACAAATTCTTAATCAACTACACTATAAACTAAAATACCTACTTTTGTGTACAAAATGGTGAAATGGGAGAGAGAGATCAAAGTTATGAATAGGATCTGAAAATGAATGCCATCATGAACTACACATTGATCACATGTCCATAGGGAGTCACAAATGGATGCAAATTAGACCAGGATGCAATCAAACTTGCTATTGGAAAGAACCATTGCACAAACTGTATGAATGAAAGTGGAGATTGGTTGAATAGGCCATGGAAGCTAAGAGTTGAGATAGGAATTTATATGGTATGAGCTGACAAAAGTAAATATAGAATAGTTGATCATTGATTAGATATGAGTTGTGAGAGGTAGGGAATCTTATTATTTGGAGGATTCATCAAAGTTTTCAAGATCAATTTGTTGATGGGTTAAACCAAGTGTGAATGAAGGCTAGATCTGATATATGAAATCATGCTAGATGTGATTGGTTTGATCCACAAGTCTTTGAAAAAATACTCAATCATTTACCAATTAATAGGTTGATGATATAATGCTAAAAAATTTAAATAATAGGCAGAGAGACTAAGGTATAAACTATTGAATATGATATAGAGAGTCATTCAAGATATACAAGTGGTTTTTCATAGATAATCTACTAGCTTAAGGCATCCCAATATATTAGCCTAACGCATCCTAATGGGCCTTGAGTCTATTTTTAGGTTAACTGTGGAGTTTGAGATTTAATTACAAAATAGGATATGTGCTTAGATATGAATAATGTATTTTGATGTGATTTTGACATTTGAATGTTTATTTTGCCTTTTAATCATTACCTTTTGTTTAAATGATTTGGATTTTAACTTTTTAATGGGTTTTTCAATTTTTATTCCATATGGATTTAGAATAACCAATAATGAGTGATAAAAGTAACAAACACAAAAGAGTTGTAGGCTTTGGTTATAGGAGAGAAAGTTATTAGAGATATTGACATGTATTTAGAAACAATTATGTTTTCCTAAGAATTAGCATGTGATCTCAAATCTTAACATTATGTGTACTTTATATGAAAAAGAAAATAAAGGGGAATAAGTGATATATGTATGTAGTGATACAATGAGAGGTATGATTGTTTACTGATCATATGGTATAGATAAGATAACTAAGGGATGTGGGTTTTAGAAACAAATTACAATAATAACTATCTAGGTTTTTAAAAAATACTAAACAAGCATAATATGAAGGTTTTGAGGAAAAAATTAAATTATCCAAAATGGGACATTAATTCATAAGACTAATATATGAGATATCAATTTTAAATCAAAATAAGTTGAAGAAGAAGACAAAATAACCCATGAGACCTAATAAATAAATAAAAATACCCATACATACTCATGAATTAAATCTAATTCACTTAATAATGTGAAAAATAAAGTGATAGAACACCATGATTTTTTCAAAAATAATGATAAATCTCACCACAAATGTCATTCATAACATATGACACATCCTTATGTAACTGAAAGCTGATGCTAATCAAAGTCTTATAAATCTTTATTCAAAGTCATGAGAAGAACTTCATGTTGTATCATCTCTAATGAAGAAAATAGGTATGTTATAGTCAATGTGATACTCCTAAGGTATCTGCTACGTGAGATACTCAACACGAGGAATAGGTGTCAAAATGTGAATAATATTTACATATTTATGTAGAGGTATAGCCAAAAGATAAGGAGGAGCTTTCATCTATGAGTGATCTATAACATGAGGTTAAATTGGTATTGGTGTAAGTCATGGGAAATCCTAAAACATGTATTGAAGTAGTCGACATATATTAGTATTGTGTGTAGTGTATTAATTCCAAACATAATAAAACTCCCCATATTGAGGAATATACTCTATAAATACCTTTCAACATGGTAAACTCTTCTCTTTTGGTTGTGTAATAACTCAATGAAGTATATCAATGTATTTCCTAATATGGCAGTACTTAGTGGAGGAATCGTTACAACATGATAGTAATAAGTACATTTAGTAATGGATGGTGAAGGTTAGATATATGTGGTGGTAGAATAATGTGCTTACTTCTATTTATGTTGACTAAAATCTTTGGAATAATGAATAAAAACTCTATAGATCTCATAATAAGGCTCATCTTCCCATCATGTTGGTAAAAAGATCAAGCTTAAGCAAAGGTAGTATGCCATCACCAATGGGAGAACATAGAATAAGATCAATACTAGGTTCAACCATAAGAATGGTTGAATTCACGATGGGATGGAGTAGTGTAGGTGAAATCTCAGGTAGAAACAAGATATATGGATCGTGGAATCTAGCAAATCGATAGGCTCCTATCATGGCATAGACCATAAACATACTTTGAAGAGGCTCAATAGTGACTGGAGGTTTAGTGTTTATGTCCTCCATCTTAAACCTATAAACATCATATGAAGAATTAATATCAATTACTATAGTAGAAGAAGGAACAATAGGAATAGAACTAAGATAATGTTCTAAGGAAGAATGATATCTATGTATCTCTCCATTTTTATCTTGAGAAAATTCAACTAAAAATTGGTCATCTAGAGAATATCCATCATTATAATCAGGGGTGTAATGGTAAATAGTATATACATCAATGATTTAATCAGTGGAAGAAGTACAGTGAATGGAATTCTTAGTTTTTACTAAGGTAACCAAAGTTTCATCACATGGTTGTTCATGAGATTGAGGTCATAGAGAAGGAGGTTATTAAGTGATTATATAAAGAAAAATGTTAATTTTTTTTATTTTGATACTTTTTCTCATTTGGTTCATCATGATCAAAATCTAAAAGGTTAGGTGGTATGTTTCCTATTAATTTGAGATGAGAATTGTAACCTTTAGTATAGTTGACAAGGTAATAAAAATGTTATGACTCATGAAATGGGATGCTAGGTAAGGATTCAAGGGTAGGTATTTTATACATTCCTCTTTATTAGAATTGTTCAAAATTTCAAGGGTTTGTATCTCCTTAAATATTGTATGTATAATGGTTATAGGGAAATTTAACACATTATCATGTTGATGAGGTAATTGCTCTTAGGTGATATGTCCAAGGTCAATTAAGTAAAATATTGTAAGAGAGTGAAAAGTTAAATATCATGAATTTTACATGCACTAGGACTGAAGGTACCATGATATAAATCCAAACAAAACCTAGTAGAGGTATTTAACTTAGATATTTTAAATGGATTTAAGATTGCATTTAGAATATCCAAGTGTTTTAATGAAATCAAGATAAGTTACATAGGTCCCTAATCCTTCATCGATTAAAACATGTTTGACTTGGATATCTCCTATTTGTACATTAATAAATAATGGTAGATCATTCACATGAATTGATATCTCATTTGGAATCACATAAGAGATGGTAAATTTGAGTGAAAGAGAAGTGTTCATTATTTTGTCAAAACGGATAAACATTTCTTCATACTGTTGCAGGATTTTATCTTCAAATCTTAATATTGTATCTTCTTACCCCACAAGTGGGGGTGAGGAGTTTTCCTTTCAAATTATCAATGCAATAATTTATTTTGATGTCAATAAGTCTTCATATGTCCGAAGAAGTGAATCTGAGATGGCAGATGTCATAGTTCTACTATAGGATCCCATTCATCATAAGTTGTTAGAGTATTATTGGATAGAGGTGTATAATGTTATAGTAAATCCTTTCAAGGTCATTTAGAATTACATTTAAATTTGTTATGATAAGGTTTTTTTGTAATCACTTTTTATATCTTAGGGGTTCTGGTTGAATCTTTTATAACTTATTGTGCTTGAGTAGTAGAAAAATCCATTGATGTTTGTGGGGCATCCACTTAAGCTGTCTTATTTGTAAGGGTAGTATAGGTTATGTCAATGGTATGTGAAGTATCATCAATTTATGTTTTTGGTGTTATCACTTGTATGTTTTTTGGTTTTGCATGCCTCAATTTTTTGAGATAGGATGATTAAGAGTCTTAAATAATGCAAAAAAATGGGAATTTGTTATAGTTATGGACTATATATTGATCGATATTTAAGAAACTAATGATATCCTATTATTCATGTTGATAAAATTCTCATAATTTATGTTAGGATCTATCATAATTTCAATGTTTTTGTTAGTAAGAGGTAGATTAAAGTTATCTTGATAGTTGGGAAGAGGATAATTGTAAATAGCTAAGTGAGCATTGGCTTGATTTCCTATGAAAAGGTTCTAGCTAAAAGTTTGGTGGAAACCAAGATCTTATGTTTAACCTAATATTTATATAGATTTATGAAGGTTTTTAAATGTAAATTTGGATATGTAGACCCATTATAAGTAAGAGTAAGAACTATTTTCCCTATGTCAATATTTCTAATTTGAGGAACAAGGGATTCATTTTGTAAGTGTTTAATGGTTTTGTTAATTAGTGGGGGTTATTGTATAAGGTTACCATGTGAATATCTAAGGGGAGGTGGGGAGAATTAGGGTTTTATGTTCATCATTGACTAGGTTGGGGATGGTTTTGGTTATACAATAATTAGTTTTGCATTTGCATTATTAGTTTGAAAAGTAGTCATTTGGTTAAGAGTTTGTAATAGTAAGTGATTAGTTTGAATACTATTTTAATTAATGGAAGAAGTGTTGGATGTATTATTATTATATGAATTATTAAGAGTTTTAGATGTTTGAGGGGCATGAGATTCAGTAGTAGCTTGTGATCCACTAATGGAATGATAATAAATAGTATCATGAGTCATATGGCATTGGGTATTAGTGTGGGTGTTTTGAGAAGACCCACTTATGGTCAAAGCTACCATGTTTATGTAAATACTTGGAATTGAAGTGAAATAATACATATATGATGATATCATAGTGTTACAAGGAGACATGATAGAAGGTAAGGGTATGTAAGAAATCATGAAAGGACTTGCCCCAAATCCTGTGGAAAAACTAGGTGAAGCTAAGTGGGGTTCTCCAAAATGAGATCCTAGCATGATGTTATAAATGAATATAGGATCCTTACCTATATGTAAAGAATTTTCATTAATGAAAAGAATCATTTCAGCCATGTATTCAAGGTCATTTTCATATTCTACCATTTATATGAATAAGGGGTTAAGTGGCATTGAATAGGGATGAGTCCTATAGTTAATAGTTTGAGTGGTAACATGGATATTACTTTGATCTATGTTAGTTACCATAAATTTTTTTTAGAGGTTTATTAGGATTAGTGAATCTCATCATATTAATTTTAGTTTTCTCTGTAGTGTCATGAAATAGATGTTACATGATGAAAGGACCTAGTTAAAATTATTTTCAAAAAAGCAAGATAAAATGTATTATACTAGGTTAGATATGTCAACATAGTTCTATAGGAAGGATAAACATAATAAATTATAAAAGACTAGGTCAAATTGGTTGACTTAATTCTATAAGAAGGATAAATAGAATAACTTGTAAAAGACTAGGTCAAATTGGTTGACTTAATTCTATAGGAAGTATAAACATAATATCTTATAAAATACTAGGTTGATTTGGTTGACTTAGTTATATAAGAAGGATAAACATAATAGCTTTTATAAGATTGGGTCATGTTGGTTGACTTAGTTTTTAAATAAGGATAAATAAAACAACATGTAAAAGATTAGGTCAAGCTGGTTGACTGAGTTCTGTAGATAGAAAAAGAATTTAAAATAGTTAGAATCTAGATGATTTATTTTTTAGATGTATAAAATATAACTAAACACACTAGCAAGTACATCAAGTTGTTCGATGTAATTGTAACACATAACATAAACCTTATAGGCTATTAAATGTTTGTAATACAGCATAAAATAGAATACATCAATCAAAAGTAATGATTTTTAGAAGATAAATAATTAATTTCTCAAAAAACAAGGTCAAGAAACTGTATTAAAGGTTTTTATTACAAGTATAGGTTTCCAAATATACTTAGTTATCTACTCGATAATGTCAGTCCAATGTTTTAGATCACTGACTATGGAGTAAGTATCATTCCCATAACACATTAAATCTAGTTTCAAGGGTATGGTGGAAGTAGCTTCTCAGTGCTAACTGATAATCAATGCACCACACAAAAAAATGGATGGTTGGATTCTTAAGGTTAAATAAAGAAGAAAATCTTAGGCATTTACAAAATATCACGAGGTAGTGGGAAACTGAAGACCATGTTTAGATCTATGCTATGGCTATGAGTATAGTGGAGAATGCCTCATTCCATGATATCTATAAAAGATAGCCTAAGATTGTAAATATAATATAAAGTATCTCTTCATGATAGTAGCTATGTAGTTCTAAGACTATTGGTACATAGTTTTTATGGAAAACCAAATAAAGTGAGAAATAAAGGTGAAATTCAAAGTTTTGAAAAATATTTTGAAATTTTTAGAATGTAAATAAATATGAAGATAACTAAGAGTTAAGGTGATTTAATTTTAATTCATGTATATTAATTCTCTTTTCTTGAAAAAAAAAATAGTACTAGGTCGATCTGGTTAACCTAGTTATGCAAAAAGAACATTAAAAATTTGAGCTAGTCAATTCTATCTATTAAAATATAATTTAAAATGAATGTAGTCAATTTGGTCAATTGAATTTTATGTATATAGAATAAATGCATAACTAAGTCTAATCAGTCAACTTAGTTGATTGTAAAGTGTTAATTTTAAAAAATTGAAAAACTGGGAAAAAGAATACTAAAATTTAAATTTTGAAAAAAAGAAAGAAATAAAATTAATTAAAAATTTTAAAAAGATTAATTACTAAGATGTTTAGAATTAATATGGTAGTTTAAAGTGAGTTAACTAGGTTGATCTATTAATTTATTGAAAATTATTGAGTTGCTATTTAAAGTTGTGCTATCCAAATGGAAGACTAAACCTACAAAGGAAAATACAAAATATGAAACAAAATTAAGCCTATCGACTGAGTATAAATAAAATTGAATAAATGATAAAAATAGATAAACCTATGTTGATCTAATCAGCATTTTAATTTAAAATTAATGTAAATAAATAAAGTAATCGATCTAATTGATTTCATTAGATGAGAGAAAGGAAATACGGGAAACTAGATAGATAGGGTCAATGTATATTTTGGGGATTCAAAAGTTTGTGCATAGAGAGCCAACAAAGTTGACATGTTTAATTTAGTTTCAAAAATTTGTATATAGAGATCTAATTAGGCAAACAAGGTTGGCAAATCTGTATAAACTTGTGCATAAAGTTAAACGAAGTCAATAGGGTTGATAGAGTATAAAAACCTGCACATAGTGTTAAACTACATCTATAGGGTCAACTTAGTATGAAAACCTATGCATATAATCTAAAATTGGGTAGATAGTGTCGATCTAGTTATCTACAAAGAAAAATTGAAAAAGGTTTAATGACTAAATTCATGTCAGGTTCACCAAAATGTATGCAAGCAAATCTAGATAGTTATATAGCTTATCTTAATAATATTCATGCTTCAAGAAGGTAATCAACTAACAAGTACACTTGGGGATACATTTAAATCATGATGATGACCAATATTGGATCTATTAATCCTATAACAAGGGATCTCATATTACACTCTTGTAAAAGAGAGGTTTCTAAGGCCTCTATAAAAATTCCATCTTTTGATAGTAGTTAGGTCTTTATGTTTGTAATAATATCAAATCAAGATAATATACTAAACAACTATGCAAACTAAACTAGTAAATACATATTAAATCTAATATAGTGCTCACCAAAGCTTACGACATAAATGGGGAAGATAATAAAATGCAAAAACAAGTCTATCTATAACAAATAAAATATCCAAGAAAGGAGAGATACAATATAACATATGTTAAATGTAAAATATATACTTATAAAAATATGAAGGGCTTATTAAAATGCTTTCCTTTATTGAAGTGAAATCATCATGCCTCAATCTATCCTTTGGCTAATGCTGCTTTGCAAAAGGTTGTTATCGGATTGTAAGGATCACAACGATAAATTATCTCTAGGTTGCAAGACTTTTCTTATTGATCCAAGTCTTCCACAAGACAAGTGCTACTACTCCAAGGGTAAAAATCCAAGCATTTATACTTCTTATTAATTATATAAGTATATTTATGAGCAGTAATGATTCTTAATTGATGTATCCTTTCCTAGAAATAAATTTAGATGGGGTATATATAGCTTTGTATTGAATCTAAACCCTCGCATAAATTAAATTAATAGAGTCGCACTAGTCAAACTCATTAGATGGTAAATAGAACTGTTAAGTCTTGAATTATGTCAACTTCAACGAACATAGTTCTATAGCATGTGGTAAATTCTAAAATGAGGTTGATGTAGTCAACAATGTAGGAGACATGGTAAAAAAGTGGTTTTTACATAAATAGGGGCTATTTTGGGTTGTGAGATGCTTAGAAAAGTGTATAAGTGGGGTTTCCAAGCCTAGGAAATGTATAAGAGTGGAATTTATTGATTTTAAGTTGTGGTATAGGGGCCAACAATCCTATAAAGAAATAAAGTTTTGCTAACCCCTTTCCTGGTGCACCCCTTAAGGCATGCAATCAGAGATACTAAGATTTATTAGGTTCCTACAAGAGAGAAAACATAAATAATTGATAAAGTTTAAAAATATTGTGTGTATATAGCTATCACATCTTACACATGGTTAGTAATTAATGAAAAATATATCTCTTCCTCCTTAGCCACCTTGAGAAACTCTTTATCAGATACAAACATTTATTTAAAACTATTATCCACCTTATCTCCTTTGTCCTTCAATGGATTCAGTGTGAATATCTTGCCATCCTTCATAATAGTGTAGGTCTTTTCTTATTCATCATTCACATCTCTCCTAAAATTGCATGGCCTTCCCAATAGAACATGACACATGCCCATGGGTATTATATCACAAAATCCTTCATCCTTATATGAACCAATCTATAAAATCACCTAATTTCTCATTCACTATCTCATAATGCCCCTTAAGCAACTAAGAAACCTGGTCTAGTGTAGTATGTTGTAAAAATTTTAACCCAAACATTTTATACTATTTCCTTAGAAACCAAATAATTTATGCTACCTATATCAATCATAACTCTACAACACTTACATCTAGATTTGCAGAGAGTCAAAAATAAACTCTTTTTTTATTCTAGTTCATTCACCTCTTTGGTTGGTCCTAACATCACTCTTTTCATCAATAGATCCACTCCATCTTCTAGCTCTTCCATATAACTGGGAGACCCATTGCTCTTTACATATATATAAGTTATGTGGGGTATTCCTTGATCTCTCTTACCATAATTCTATTATTTTTTTGGAGAGTTTTTCTCTTTATGACCAACATAATTATTAAACCCAAAACACTTACCATGTAAACTTATCCCTCCACTTCATCTATATAGTCCTCTTCCTCTATAATAGTATCATCCTCTCTATCTAAAATTATAATATTTGGAATTTTTCTCCTCTCAACCATTGTTTTTTAATCCTCTTCCACCATTATTTTGTCCACATATTCTCAAAGACATTCCACCTCTACATATAGATTTTAGTTATTTCTTCCTTATTAGCTTCTCCTCCACCTTCAATACACATTCATAGGATTCTTTTATGGTTCTCAAGTTCAAAAATCTAATTTTATCTTATATGGAAAAGTGTAGTCCATTCACATACCTTTCCACTTTTTCCAGATCTTGCTCAACTCATCCAACTCATATGTGAGTCTATAAAATTATTTTATGTATTCGTTCACATTCATCTCCTTCTATGTCAAATTTATAAACTTTATAAATAGGATAAAATGATGGTCTAATTGTAAAAAATTTAACTTAAATTTCATTACCATTCTTTCCCATGATCTAATTTTCACCTCATTTTTTCTTCATCTCTTAGCTTGCACATTGTCCCATTATAAGGAGGCATGACACTTTTAATTCATTGAAGCAAATTTACCCATATTTTTCTTCCCTAGACGCATAATAAGAAAATCACATTTTAACTACCCAATCCTCTTGTTATTTTGGATTTAAAATACCATTATAAAATGGTGTGTCTAGTTTTGGATTACTACTAAGCCTCGCCATAACTCTAAGAAATCTCATCTTAGCTTCATTTTCCATATCTTCCAACCCAAGCTATTGAGTTCCTTCATCTTGATCATCCTTGCTCACATCACCACCATTATCCCCTCTCCATTGATATAATTCGATTGCATCCAACCTTTCTTGTATATCTCTCAATATCTCAACCAAATATAAAACTCAAGGTCCTATTAGTCTTTCCCCTCTCTTAAAAATGTTTCTATAGTGTACCATCTCTCCCATGATGTAAACTTATCTTTCACATCTTGCCAATAGATTTTTAATAAGTCTTTTTCTATGCACACTCTCCCGGTGATAAAACATAGCTCTATTAATAATTTTTACACACATAGATTGGGATTCCAATTAAAGATATTCATTACATTTGCAATGTTTAATTTTTGGATAATGCATTGACTTTTTACAATCCAACACAAAATAAAAATTTTAGAATTCAATACATGAAACCATTCTTTTTATTCATCTTAAAGGAAACAAAAAAAAAATACAAAAAAAATTCAATGACAGATTGTGAATGCAAATTTATGCAACATAATGCTTCACTGATATCAATAAGAAATAAAATTAACAATATCAAGTTCAATAATAATTTACCATCAAAGATCCCCCTAAAACAGAGCCATTTTCCCTTATAGGTGGGAATAGCCTAACCCTAGAGCTCCCTAAATGTTCCATAGCATTTTGGCATCAAATGGTTACAAATAACCAATTGGGAGACTAAAAGGGATAAACAAAAGGAAATGTCTACCTACAAGTAGACCTAATCAGAACTTTAATGATAGTTAAAAATTAACAAACTACACTTTTACCTTTGATAGAACTATGTGGGATTTTGAAATCAATTTATTCATTTTGAAATGATCCCATGCTAAACACGAGCAATACGATCTAATTGAGCATTCACTCCTAGCTAGCATATGAATTTTACCACCTAAATAGTCTCAACCTAGTTAGGTTTCCACTACTACATAAAAATATAGACAATGTAAAAGATTATGCATATTTTGTTGAAGATTTGAGCCACACACACCTTTGACCATTCATCATTTGGAGAAAATATTACCCCATCAATCCTTTGATCTTGACTATAGTTATTTATAAAACTTAGCTATGCCATAAATGTAGTCAAGGATTGGACTTTGAATAGGACTACATGTAAACATGAATAACTTCCTTAACCTAATCAAGAGTAAAATCCCACATTCCACAACTAACAATAAATAACTTCCTTGGAGACCTGATCAAGTTTTAATTCAAGAATAGCAAAGTGAATTCAAATAGAAGGAATGCTCAATTCTAATTAGTAAACAGAGACTGATTACTAAATCATTGGAAAGGGGGAAGTGTTTAAGACCTAATTGGTAATAAAAACCTAACTAAAATTATGCTCAACAAAACATTTTCGCAAGTTTTAATCATTGTGTAAATACTAATTTCCAAAGTATTTGTTACACAATGCTTATGAATACCTAATTAGGAAGGTTAACCCTATTAGCATTAAAATGAAAAATCACATTTACTAAGTTCTAATTGGTTAGTAAAATCTAATTATCATATAAGGAAAACATTTTATGTATCATGAGGACATAATCAACCATTAAAGTCCAATTACATTATAAAAGTGTTCTTTGAACTTGTCAATACCAAATCAACTACATAAATCCTGATTTTCACCATAAAACTTGATCAAAATTGATAAATGCCATAGGAAACCATGCATGTATTCTGTGAAAGTGAAATTATGACAACATGTTTCAAAATAACTAGCAATAACACACACCAAATGAAAGGCAAAGCAAAATAATGGGAAATCAAAAATTTTGTTTTTTTTGTCTACATAAGATAGCCTATCTGCCAAGGATGATCTCATGCTAGGATATCACCTAATGAAAAATAAAACTTATGGTATCATGGTGCATGGATTCTAACTTCTATTTCAATTTTAATATATTTAAATAAATTTATAATATTTTGATTATTTGATATTTCTTGATGAAAAAATTATACACATAAGTTTAGTATATCGTGTTTATTTTACTATGATCATATGTGAAATTTAGAGTGCTTAAAAAATGAAAATAATAACTTATCATTATTAAATTATTGGAAGCCATAATGATTATTATTCATATTACTTCTCTTTCACATATGATATATGTATAAGTAGTAACATGATTAGGAATTAATCAAATGATTCCATAGTGATAGTTCTAGTCACATTTTAAATATTTTGTGTGCTAAATTATAAGGGATTCCTTATCATTTTGAAATGAAACTAGTGACTATCAACCATAAGAAACATAAATGAATGATTAATTTGAGAAACTAGGGTATCTCTATGTTCTTCTTTACTCAATTTAGAATAAGAATATTTCTATACCTACGTGATCACCTTAAAACTTAGAAGGACAAAGCTACTTGTATTCAATGTTGGTAGTAATGATAAACATTTTACCATTTTTGGATAATGAATTTTTGATATTATTTATATTTATCATTTTCCTACCTATTTAAGACTTGCCACTTGTATCCTTTAGCCTAAACACGATATCTTTATTCCAAATCGTCTTACAATATTAACATGGCCACTTTGAATATTTACCTTGACTTGCTATTTCAATTCAAAATTAAGTAATTTTTATTTAACTAAGCCATTATTCATAACCTTCCTTTTCAGGCATAATATTATTCCATGTCGTATAATAATTCCACATAGGATAACGTAATATTCAATTACCTTTATTAATCGTGACCATTCCATGACTCTATTAGGTGAAATCAAAGGATCATGCCATATGGCACACATACCTTTGCTCAGACTCACACAGGGAACACCCTTAACCTTTCTCCCTTGTGGCAAATTTGAAGGTGCACATATGCATTATTTGTATACTTATTTTAAATGTGAACCCTTTACCCTTAGTAAATTTGATTAGTAAGTAACATATGCTTATGGCTTAAGTCATAATGGCCTTGATAAAAATAATGGTGTTTCCTATTTTTATATGGATGTGACCTATGCTTTATTTTCCTTAGGTCACTTTTTGGAAAACATTCATGATTATTCTGGTTGGAATTTGATCCATCCTCATAGAGTAATCACAATTTTATAAGTACCTTGTGACCTTGAGAGGTTATGATGACAATAAGTGTCACCATCTCAACATCTTGCACTTGGTCCCATACCAAAAAAGACTTAAGCTATGATCACTTTATGTGGACCTATCACCTCATTATAAGTGATTAAACATGACAATGACCATGATTGAGCCATGTGTTGAACATCTTGTGGCCTAATAGACCTATCTACATGACCAAATTGATCTTTATGTCCCTTTATGACTCCATTCTAAAATGATGAAGACATATGAATGGTCTAATAGCTTTTATATGATGTAAGTCATGTGTCATATTGGAATCCATTCAAATAGTCATTGAGTATCTAATGTACCCATATCCTTAGAGCTTATTTTAAGTAGATGCCACCTGGTATACCACAAACATTATAGCTTAACTAGGTGACCATGTGGACAAGTAGTCCCAATATTACTTTTTTTTATCAAAATTGGTGAGAGTATTCACAAGCTTAGACTTGACCAAGTCTTAGTTGTATAGGCATAGAATATACACCCTAATTTAATAAAGAAATAAATGTGAACTTTATATCACTCTAGTTATGTAGGAAAATTGATTGGTGAGAGTGCTTAATTATTAATGGTTTATTGATTCAATAAATAAGGCCATAGGTAGTTTGTGATGTGGATAAGTGGCAACCATCCCATTTCTACATGGGTGGATTTCACTCACGAAGGTTTGAGTGGTCAACAACCTTATAAGCCCATGGACCTATGGACTTGTGCACTATTGTTAAATAAATTTAAAGTACGCAAAGGTCTCCATACTATGAAACTTTTATTGTGATAAATTTAGATAAATGGGATCTCCTAAATATTGTAGTGATCATTTTAGTGAAAACATGGTTATAATATTAAGCTTGAGTCATGGCCACAATTCTATAATTGAGTGTGTGTGTGTGTGTGTGTGTGTGTGAGAGAGAGAGAGAGAGAGAGAGAGAGAGAGAGAGAGAGAGAGAGAGAGAGAGAGAGAGAGAGAGAGAGAGGTTTAAATAATTTTATAAAGTTGCCACCTATTAATTGATTATTACACTAAAAATCTCAATAGGATTCATAAAAGTTTGTAGAATCTATGGATAATTGTGACCTTGCAGACTTGTCACCCACATGAATACATTATAAAGTATAGACTATTAGATAATAATATATGTGGGGAAATTACTAATATATGGAGTGTAGATACTAAAATTTGGTCTTCAATATTTGAGAATGATAAGCTTGACACACATTTAACACACATAAATTAAGCACTCAAACAAGGTCCTAATTCATTGTCCTCTCACACTTGTATTCTATATTATGAGTCAACCCTTCAATTATGTTAAATAATTATACGAACCTCATTGTCTATCTCAAACATGTTAAATATCCTATACATACATCTCTGGACTCTCAATTTAGTTTGCCTATACATAAGGTAGTTCCACCAACTATGGTTGTCATCACTAATTAAGTAATGACATGGGCTTGTTAAGACTGATCTACTCCTAACAATGGATATTTTTTAAAATAAAAACCATAATTTTGGTTACCTCATTAGCTTAGCATGTTAGAGTAATGAGTACTTATCAGATTACATTCATATAAAAATAAATCAAGGCCTCATTTTGAAAAAAACTTCGTACTTATCTGATATACATCTATACACTATTATACATTGATCAAATTTGACATATTATTCCAAGTTTACATACATATCACTAAAATTATTCATAAGACAAGTATGAAGTATTCATAAGCCAAGTCAAAACAAAGACTATTAAAATTTAAAAATTAGCTAAAGTCACATAATGACGGAGCATAATTGCATAATCACACCAGCCTAGGGAACTACACATGGTTTGATTTCTCATCTTTGAGTAGAAGATAAATAGGTAGTGGGTGATCATTAGTTGGGAGTGATTGGGGTTAACTCAACCCATTACATTTTCAACTAATTTTTCATGTTTCTAGCCATCACAAGCACATCTTGGGTTTCAAGGCAAAGGAGGTTGATTTCTAGATTTGTGCATGTTTTCCAGGTTAAGGATCGTAAATACAAAGCAAGAAAAGATAATAAAAAGTGATAGTACAGTCATTATACTACACTTTTATACAAGTTAGTACCAACTAGTAGGTTAGTAACCACCAATGATACTTTCCCAGATCTGCAACTAACCTAGTGTAGGTAGAGATCTAGTTTTGAAACAAAATGAACCATAGACTTGCCTTATCCTGATTTAATATTTTAGAATATAATGATAGTTAGATATCCAACCAAAAATGTTAAGTGTCATGATTTGTTTAGTATTTTATATATTTAGCATATGCCATAATCAAAGTAAAAGAATCATTGTCAATCATTTACATTTAGATGTATGCTTAAATGTCATATCTATGAATCCAAATGGTGGGGTCCATTTTAGCTTCCAAGTAACTTAGGTGAAATTGTCTCATAAGGATCCTAACTATGGGATTGGGCTCATAATTTGGTGTGTGCTTAAAAAATTAAATAATAGCTCTAAGTTATCCATATTAATTTGCTAGGATTAATTATGGATGAATTCATATGATTGGTTTCACATTAATACGAGACTTGCTAGTATGTATATTAACATTTGACTCCAAATTTTTTCACAATCATAATAATGTTGTTCTAAAAAGAAAAAAATTGTGAATGATTTTAATGTAAACCTAGAAAGTGCTATATAAAGACCCATCCTTAACAAATTAAAAATTAATCCCATTTTAAGATAGGTACATTTATTTTTATAATAATAATAATAATTACATTTTAATAATTATAACTATTTCTTAATCATTTATTATTTTAAAGTGGGCTCTATGCATGTGAAAGTATGTATATAAATCATTGTATTCTTACATATGTTTTATATTCCCATAATAAATTGTATGTGGTGATATGAAAGATCGATAAAATAATAAATAATCTTTTTCTTAAAATAAATATTTATATTTACTTTTATTAATTAAAAATCTGTAATTCTTTAATATATTATAAAATTACCATAGCATGAAATGCTAATCCTTATGAATATGGTGTTTAAAAGTTATTCTTTATGAGGGTGGACTTCTTACAATGATCTATGATAGATCCTTTGAATGAAAATGTTTGGCTAGATAACTGTAATCAATGTTTTTCATGACATACACATTAGTCCATGGGTGGATAAGAGATAATTTCCAATTTTTATGAGATTTCTAGAATAACAATTAATGGACGGGACATTCAAATCTACTATTGTTCAGGGGTCCCAAGATGGATATACAAATTGAATGAATCCACATGATTTTTAATATTATATTTGACTTCATTTGTTCATTAAAATATCTCATTAAAATAGGTACTTGTTTTATTTTCCCAAATTAGGGAGTGAATGAAGGGTCATGATGCTCCAGATTCGCGTAAGCAAGGATATGAGCTCCGAGGTCAAGGGATCAAAACTTTCCGCCTCTGTCTCATGCCCTAATAATATCATTTTGGCAGATCTACTAGTGGAAAAAATGTTAGACTGGAGGGATTGAAACTTGTTACCTCTATTTCATGCCCTATTTATCTTATTTTATCAGATCTATTAAAAAGTGATGCTGAAGTGTAGTTCACTCAGTTTTATTTTTAGACTATTAGTGTAAATTTAGTTTACAAGAATAGTTTTTGTGGAGTTAAATTTAGACAGTTAGTTAATTTTTAGTTAATATATATTTTAGAAGAAAATAATAAAGCCTTAGAAAGGCTAGAGTTAGTTTTAATTGATATTACATGAAAATTATTATTTGGATAAATTTAAAATATTTTATTTAATAATTAGAAAAGCATGTTCACATGAAATTCTATTAATACATTGTAATTGATCTTTATTTTCAAGGAGAAGGAGAAGGAGAATGATTCCAATAATTTGAAGAAGAATTTTTTTATTTTTGCAATTCTTATTTCTTATGTATTATGAATATTGCATATATTTGGCTATGATTTAATTTTATTTAAAATTCTACATCTGGTATCAGAGCTGGTATTTTTCTTTTGGGTTAAAAGATGTAGTAGTTAGAATTTTGCCAAAAATTTATCATGTCAAATTCTAACTCCTTGCCCATTCCAAAATTTGATGGAAATGAGTATGATTATTGTTGTATCAAAATAATTAATTTTTTGATAG
Source organism: Torreya grandis (assembly GCA_037957365.1). Classification (NCBI taxonomy): domain Eukaryota; kingdom Viridiplantae; phylum Streptophyta; class Pinopsida; order Cupressales; family Taxaceae; genus Torreya; species Torreya grandis. Next base: position 720,815 of record JARHVA010002206.1, read on the forward strand.
GAAAAGATTTATGGGAGATTGTTGAATTGGGTTATGCAGAGCCAGCTAATTGGAATGCCCTTAGAATGAATGATAAAACAACTAAGAAGGAGGCTAAGAAAAAGAATGCTCAAGCCTTATTTCATATTCAAATAGCTCTAGATAAGAGCCTATTTCTATGAATTGCAGGAGCAAAGACAATAGAAGATGCTTGGAAGACTCTAAAAGAAGCTTACCAGGGTAGTGATCAAGTCAAAGTTGTCAAGTTACATACATTGAAGAGAGAATTTGAGATTTTGAAGATGCAAGAAGCTAAAAAGTGTGAGTACCTATTCTGTCAGAGTAAAGATGTGGTAAATAAGATGGCTAAACTTGGTGAAATTGTGAACAATGAGGTTGTGATCAAAAAGGTGTTGAGGACTCTCACACCAAGGCGGAACCATGTTCCCATAGTCATAGAAGAAAGCAGGAATTTGTCTACCCTTCAATTTTGATCATCTAGTTGAATCTTTGATGTCTCATGAAGAAAGATTGAGAGATTCATTTGGGGAAAGTGATGATAAAGCTTTTTCCTCCAAATTATAAATCACAAAGAATGAAGATGCCAATAGTAGCATCAAAATTAATCAAGGCCAAGGTAGAGGTCAAAATTAGAATTAATCAAGAGGAAATAGAGGTAGAGGTGGTTTCAGAGGAAGAGATGGTTTCAGTGGAAGAGGTAGAGGCCGATTTGATAAAAGAAATATCTAGTGTTATCATTGTAATAGGTATGGACACTTTAGTTATAAGTTTAGATTAAAAGAAGGTAATAATGATAAAAGTGTTCATTATGCTCAAGAAGGTGATGAGAATCCTCCAAATAATTTATTTTTATCTTATGACAAAGCTGAAAATGTTTGTAAAGATATTTGGTATTTAGATTCAGGATGTAATAACCACATATCAGGGAATGAAAAACTTTTTTCTATAATAGATGAAAGTTTTAAATCCAAGATCAATCTTGGTGATGATAAATAATTGGAGTTTACTACGAAAGGAGCTATGGAAGTCCACACAAAAGAACTTATGAAGGGTGTTAAAGACATTTATTACACTCCAAAGTTAAAGCATAGTTTTTTGAGTGTTGGACAATTATGTGAAAAAGATTATAAAGTTGTATTTAAAAATAAAAAATGTATAATTTATGATAAGAATCAAGGAAATAGGGTGGTAACAGTTATGCCTATGACAAAGAATACGATGATCACATTGAAGTTTGGTGAACATAATAGGAACCTTGTCAATATTGAATATGAGGATACAAGTTGGTTATGGCATCTCAGGTGTGGGAATTTAAATTTTCATAGTTTTAAAATTCTAACATCAAAAGTATTAGTTTCTAGTTTGCCTAAGGTTAAAGAGCACAAGACAGTTTTTGAAGGATGTGCTAAAGGAAAACATGCAAGAGAGAAATTTTCAAAAGGCAATGCATGGAGGGCTCATTATCCACTCAAGTTAGTTCATTCAAACATTTGTGGTCCTATGCAGACAAAGAGTTTGGGTAAGTCATCATATTTCATTACTTTTATTGATGATTACTCACGACAGTGTTGGTTTATTTTTTGAAGACCAAAGGTGAAGCTCTTGAGACATTCAAGAGGTTTAGAGCCCTTGTAGAAAATGACAAAGGGTGCAGAATCAAATGCTTAAGGACTGATCATGGAGGAGAATTTTATTCAAAATCCTTTCAAGGTTATTGTGATATGCATGGCATCAGAAGATAACTTACCACTGCATACGCACCTCAACAAAATGGTGTAGCAGAAAGGAAGAATCATATAGTGGTGGAGATGGCACGAAGCATGCTAAAAATAAATAGATTAAGCAATTCTTTTTGGGGAGATGCATTTTCTACAATAATATATATTCTCAATTAGAGTCTCACTAGTGCACTTGATAAGATGACTTCGTATGAAGCCTGGTATGAGAAAAAGCCAAATGTTAATTATTTCAAATTTTTTGGTTGCTTAGCCTATGTTCATGTTCCTGATCAAAAGAGGCAAAAGTTAGATCCCAAAAGTGAGTCATGTATTTTTGTTGGATATAGTGAGGAAAGTAAGGCTTACATGTTATGTAATCCTCTCACTAATATCCTTATTGTGTCAAGAGATGTGATTTTTGATGAAGGGGAGTTTATGGTCATCAAAAAGGCCATATGGAGAATTCAAAATCTATTTTAACTGAAGTTATTATAGATGATATTGATTATAGGCAGCCCACTAATATACTTGTTCCAAGTGCTAAAAATCCACCAAGTAACCTCTCATCTAGTTGTTCAATTCCAAGTGCAAGTCTAGATTTAAGTCTTAGTTCTACAAAGAAGGTAAGAAGATTGAGTGGCATTTATCAAAGGAGTTCAAATCAAATACATGAAAAAAATCCAAGAGGTGAGACACCGAATTTTGATTTACATACCAAGGCTAATTTTGAACCATCATGTTTTGAAGATGCATATACTAATGAAATTTGGATGCAAGAAATGCAAGAAGAGATGGATTATATTCATAGGAATGACACTTGGGAGCTTACAAACCTTCCACATGACAATAATAAGATTGGCACCAAATGGGTCTACAAGACTAAGTTTAATAGTGATGGAAGTGTTGAAAGGCATAAGGCAATATTAATTGCTAAGGGCTTCACACATAAGTATGGCATTGATTATGAAGAGACATTTGTACTAGTAATAAGACAAGAGACCATTAGAATGCTGATTTCATTAGTAGCTCAAAATAATTGGAGCACCCATCATATGGATGTGAAAAGTACCTTCTTGAATGGGTACTCAGAAGAAGTATATGTGGAACAACCACAAGGTTTTTAATTGCAAAGAAAATAAAATCATGTCTATAAGTTAAATAAGGCTTTGTATGGCCTCAAACAAGCACAAAGAGCATGGTATGCTAGGATTGATGGATATTTTTAAGAGAATGGATTTCAAAGAAGTAAGAGTGAACCTACCCTTTACTACAAACAAGAAGGTAATGATATTCTAATTGTAAGTTTGTATGTTGATCACTTGTTGTATATGGGTAGTAGTTTTATGATGAAGGATGAATTCAAAGTTTCCATGATGAATGAATTTGAGATGAAATATTTAGGCCTTATGAAATATTTTTTAGGAATGGAGGTTTATCAAAGGGAGAATAATAATTTTATTTGTCAAACAAAGTATGCTAAAGATTTGTTGAAGAAATTTGATATGGTTGATTGTAAACCAGTCTCCACTCTAGTTGCTCATGGAGTTTTGTTGTGTAGAGATGATGGTGCTGAAAGACAACCTATAGAAGTATTGTTGGAAGCTTAATGTTTCTAACTCATACAAGACCTGATATTGCTTATTCAGTTTCACTTGTTTCAAGGCACATGGTAGAGCCATCAGAAATACATATGAAGGCAGCCAAGAGAATTTTGAAGTATGTGAAAGGCACTCTAGATTTAGATATTCATTACTACACTTCTAAAAGGTTCACTCTTGTTGGTTTTAGTGATTCTAATTGGAGAGGTAGTTTGATTGACCGAAAGTCAACATCTAGGAATTATTTTTCTTTTGATTCTAGTTTGATTACTTGGAGCTCAAAGAAGTAAAGTATAGTTGCACTTTCTTCTATAGAAGCATAGTATGTCGTAGTCACTTCAGAAGGTACACAAGCATTATGACTTAGAAAACATCTTAAAGAAATTGGAGAGATTCAAGTTCAGCCCACTATTATTTTTTGTGATAACATTAGTGCTATTAAATTGGCCAAGAATCTAGTCCATCACAGTAGGACAAAACATTTTGATTTAAAATATCATTTTATCCGAGATTTAGTGTATAAGAAGGTAGTACAATTGAGATACACCAACACTAAAGAACAGTTAGCAAATATCTTCACTAAGGCAGTTGTAAAGGATCAATTTTTGAAACTTAGAGATCAAATTGTGAGCCATCTCAACATCAAGGGGGAGTATGTTGAAAAGTGATGCTGAAGTGCAGTTCACTCACTTCTAATTTTAGACTATTATTGTAAATTTAGTTTGCATGAACAATTTTTGTGGAGCTAAATTTAGATAGTTGGTTAATTTTTAGTTAATAATTTTTAGAAGAAAAAAATAAAGCCTTAGAAAGGCTAGAGTTAGTTTTAGTTGAAATTACATGCAAATTATTATTTAGATAAATTTAAAATATTTTATTTAATAATTAGAAAAGCATGTTCACATGCAATTCTATTAATACATTGTAATTGATCTTTATTTTCAAGGAAAAGGAGAAGGAGAATGATTCCAATAATTTGAAGAAGTATTTTTTTATTTTTGCAATTCTTATTTCTTTTGTATTATGAATATTACATATATTTGGCTATGATTTAATTTTATTTAAAATTATACAAGATCTACTCATGGAAAAAACCTTCGGTAGGATATACACTACAAATTCCGTTAAGCTTGTTGGTAGAAGGTTGAGGAAGTAAGTCAGTGTTTAAGTTTATTTTTATGTACAATAAAATCTACCAAATGCTATATATGGAAAAGTCTTCTATTATTTTTAGGGGTTTTTCTTATCTGACATAGGGGTTTACATAGTTTTGATTGGATGTGTTGAAATTGATTGAAGTAATAAGAAATTTTAAATACTCACAAATTTTATCCAATACCCAAAAATTTTAGTCAATACACACAATGTTTTGATGATACTGAAGACATTGATGATCTGATGTTAAGGGGTTCACATGGTTTTCCTTGATTTATAATTTTTTAGGAGAATATAGAAAAATAATCATGTTGAAGGCATACCCAAAAGTGATCGAGTAAAAGAAGGCCATTGACAAATACAGGAGGAAGCTCTGTGCTCTCATTTTTTGGAAGAAATATGCTCCTATTATGGTCCAACTCTTGTAAGTAGCATTAAAATCATATCATCTCCATGTTTGTTGTGAACTCTTTTGACTTGTGGTCATATGAATATGCTGGTTGTGTGCCCTTATGGTCATATGATGCTCCAGATTTGCCTAAGCAAGGATATAAGCTTCAAAGTCAAGGGATCAAACCCTGTTGCCTTTATCTCGTGCCTTGATTATCTCATTTTGGTAGATGTGCCAGTGGAAACAAATGTTAGAGTGGAGGGATTGAAACTTGCTACCTTTGTTTCATGCCCTATTTATCTTCTTTTGTCATATCTACCCATGGCAAAAACCTTAGGTGGTATATACACTACAAATTTGTTAATCTTGTAGGTAGAAGGTTGACAAGGTAAGTCTGCTTAGGTTCATTTTTATGTAAGTTAAAATCTACCAAATGATATACATAGAAAAGTATTCTATTATTTTCAATGGTTTTTCTTCTCTAACATAGGGGTTTACATAGTTTTGATTAGATGTGTTGAAATTGATAAAAGTAATAATAAATTTTATTTACCCACATTTTATTCAATACCCAAAAATTTTAGTCAATACACACAATGTTCTGATGATACTCAAGACATTGATGATCTGATGTTAAGGGGTTTACATGGTTTTGCTTGATTTATTATTTTTCAAGGGAATATCGAAAAACAATCATGTTGAAGTCATACCCATAAGTGATCAAGAAAAAGAAGGCCATTGACAAATGCAGGAGGAAGCTCTGTGCTCTCATGACAAATGCAGGGTTATTATTGATACAAGTCTAAGTTATAGAAATAAGTTTAAAATAAGTAGTTAATTGGAGGTTCCTAATAATTTTTATAAGAGATAAATCCATCCAATAAGTCATGATAAAATAAGGGAAATTTTGAAAAAGTTTCCTTTTATTATTTTGTAGAAAAGATATGTTATGTACACTAAAGCTATTAAATATTGGCACATAATAGTAAAAATCAAACATAATTAGATTTATCTATATAGGTATTTAAACAACATTCCTTAGGTGACTAGGATGGCCTGGCCTTAGGGGTTGCATATCCCCTCTTGAATATTTTATCATGAGCTTTGAAATTGGGTGTCCTGATAAGTGTGGGTTCAACATTTGAGCCCTAAGCCTCATTAGCTCAAAATCAATGTCAATGTTTTGGATGCATAATGAGCACACATTTTTTAGGTTAAAGATTTTGAAATATGAAAATAATGATGCATAGGGCATATGAAATATTCCTTATCTAGTCTTATTTCCCTTGTTTTACTGTATTTTGATCTTCACATAGTACCATGGATGATTTCATCTTCAGGGACAAGGATGATTATGCATTGGAATTAGATTTTGAGTACATACATCATTTCATCATATGAAAAGGCCCTCATCAATTGGAAATGGATTTCAATTTCTAAGTAGTGATCTCGCTTCACAATTTGGTTATGATGAAGTCATGCATTCATTACTGCATTTCTTGTAGGCACGTAGTTATCATGGAGAGGTAAGAATAAGCATTATTTTTAGCTGTCATACTTATTATATTTTGAATTCATGGACATTAATGTAAATTCTTTCTTTCTTTCTTATTTCTTAGGCTATTCTCTTATTCTCTAGGTCAAATGAATTTTGGATTAATTAAGCCCGGGGATAAAGTTGTCTTGTTTGTGACACTATAAGATATACTTTTTTCCAGTTCATATAGTATAGATGCTTATGACTGATAGATTTATTTACATCTCATTACCAAACAAATTATTTGTATTGAAATGTGCTTGAAATCACATTACCTTTCCATATCTTGTCAACATTAGAACTACCTTCAAAAGATTATTTTGGTCTATATTTTATAATCATGGTTCTCTCAAAGTAAGAACCAAAAAACATATTTTAGTTTCCACTAGAAGATATTTAAAGCCTCTAAGTCACTTTGAAAGAGCTATACATAATTCTTTGTTGCAATCTACATTGTCTTGGATTTTGACTGTAGTTCATAAATTGAGAAATGCATAATCTAAAATTATGGTTTAAATCTTCATGTTACACCATTTAGATCCTATTTTTAGTCATAGCTTAAAAATATCTTTTTTTTTAGAAAATTATGGTCATTGATAGTATTAATACCATGCCCGAGCTTCAAGAACCAATGTTCAAGGTGGAGGATATCTTGTCCAACCTCCAAAATGACATGTTGTGTGAAGAATTCTCTCACAAGTAATTAAACACTTGGTTTTTCCTACATAAAAAAGAAAGGGCATTTATCATGTTACTATTAATAAAGATCAATTATCATCTTAAACTTATAATTCCATGACTAGATTACACATTTTTTGCAGAGTTCTTTTTGGAAGTAATCCTAGACAAGATATATTTCCATTTTCCCAAGTCTAAAGAGTTATGAATATTTTTATTTTGCTCAATATTTTCATCTAAAAAAGATATATATATTCTAGGACCTTGGACTGGAAAATGTATGGGTAGATAATGCACATCATGCACTTGATACAATACATTTACCTTTGGAGATCATACAATCCCCTGACCATATTACTTTACAAAAGATTTTGTGGAAACTACACACTCTATTTAGTGTGGTAATAGTCTCACCTCATCGTTATTTTGGCCAAATAGATGTTATGGGATTACCGAACACTAGTGGATAGGTATTGTCACTTTTATCATCTATCTTCTGTCATTTTTATGATTACTGTTAACATTGTTGGTTTGAGTTTAGTTAGATAGCTTATTATCTTTTGGTGGCAATTTCTAGTTTGATGGTGATCTTTTTTTGGGTTTCAAATAATTCCTTTCATGATTATATTATTAATTTTTGTTGGAGTTTACTCATTTTTTAAAGTTTTCTCACAATAACTTCCATGAATAGTCATAACCCTTATGACATTTTTCCTCATGTATTTTTATTAATAATTACAAGGTAAAAGGACCAACTTATTTCACAACCACCATAAACATTTGTTTGTAGGGAAGGAACAATAAATTTAATCTATTACTTTGGGCTTCTCACCCTCTAACCTTTTATGATTTTTAGAAACACGAGATAAGCAAAGATATAAGATGCTTTCACTATGTTATTGAAGATAATATCTATAATGATCTTTTCAAGGTACTCACCTTACTGCTCGGTGAAACATAGGTTGTGTATGTAATGGATCAAGTCAAGCAATTGGAGGAAGAACTACTTCTTAGAATTAAACAACAAAGTCTAAAAATTACACCTCAAACACTAGTGGTAAGTTTCCAATATTTATCATAAATTACTAGTTTTTGGACTTTCGATAAAATAAATTATGGCTCCTTCAATCAAGTGTCTAAGTAATAAGAAGTAAAATACATGTCTATTTTAGAATATCTCCAAACTAATAAGTAAGTACATTTAAGAGTGTATTATTTGTTATCCTAATTTTGATCATTTTCCCATCTTTTATATGTTATTGGCCTTATCCTCGAGGCTCAAGGGACTAAATGCAACAAGAGAATCAAGAAAGTGCTTAACACACACCATTCAAAAATTTTATGGGTATCCTTCAAAATAGAGAAAGGGGTTCTACCTCGATGGGTTTCTAGATTTGATGTTTGTCCTTATCTTAAAATAATTGTAGAGGTAATTTGTCTTCTTTCATACAAGAGAATGCATTTCTTTCAATCTTTTCTGATTTATCTCCATTCACATAATATTATGTATGACAACAAATGAAATGAACATTCCTTTTCATGAGTTTTGATATTATAAATTTTTAATTTCAACAATCCATAATTAATAATTTTAATTTAGGATACTTAATATGTTCTTTCATTTATGTTATACTGAGCAACACTTGCTTATCCATCCTTTATGTGTTTTTTGACAATCAAGATGCATCAAATGAAATTGTTGATGTGTTGCATAGGAAGGAAGACCTAAGTTAAGGGGATTATTTCATTGTAATATTGCTTGGTTTTTACCAATTCATGTTTGCATGTAGCATTTCAAAAGTCTCATGCCACTTAAATTGGAAGAGATTTCAGATCTTCTTTTCAATGGATGCTTCCCTCAGGTAATAAACCACTTCTTGTATAGACTAAATGGGATTTTACCTCCTAATTAAGTATAAATGTTCACAAATAATTAATGTTTTGTTTCCACTTTTTATTTTAGTCTAACTATAATCTATTATTATCTTATTTTTACTTGTGCAAGTTTCTTGATAAGTATGACCAGATTTCATTACTTACATGTTTGGTTGATCATTGCCACAACACTCTTACTAATAAAATAGTGATTGGAGTATCAAAAGGCTTTGAAAAGAAACTTTAGATGGTTGGTATTGATTATTGGCATAGAAGGAAATCAATTGGTCATGAAGTTTGGGTTTTCACATCAAGTTCATGTGTAAATTCTAGGTGACCTCAAAATTAATGTTGAAGAGAATACTAAAGATTATTGTGATAGGAATAAATAAATATATTTCTGGTGACTTTGCAGCTAAGATAAGAAATGGTGACCACCAAAGCCATATAAGGGAAAGAGTATCGCAATCAAAGAAAGCAAAGAAATTAAGTGTGAGGAGGCTTCATACTATTTTGTATTATATCTCAATTTTTGAACCCAAGATTCATTTTTTTGACTGCTTAGAGGTGTTTTAAATTAGTTTTGTGAGTTGTATTTATTGTTCTCAAGAAGGATAAAACATCTAGTGTGGGGATTTGGAAGGGCATGAAGGCTTTCATGACTGTAAAAACATAAATCACACTTATGGAGAGAGCTATCAATTGTTTGAAAAGTCATCAAATTGTAATAAGGTGTGTTGTCTTAGGCCTTACCACCATAGGTAACACAAGTGAAATTCACTGTAACATATGTGCAAGACAACATGTTCTCTTCCAAGATGTAATAATCCTTGTATTATTTCCACTCAGACTAATCACAAAAAACATCAATGCCATGAAACATATTGCTTGATCAAATGAAGTATAAATAGTTGTAGTAGGACATGCAGTACCAAAGATCACTTGCATGAATTGGATCTAAATGTAGATCATTTATGCAGGAATGAACATGTTTACCCCAAAAAATGCAACATGCCTAAAATATGTGAAATATTTACAAAATTAGTAAGACAACCCTTTAATTTTGAGGGACAAAGGGGGAAGTTGAGTATGAGCTTAAGTCAGGACAAAATGGATTGCAGATAAGTTATTGTATTCCCATTCCTCCCTATAAAAATAATCATCAAGCTCACATGTTCACATAAAAATGATGATTTTGTGCACTATTATGACATAGATGCCACCTCTTCTAGGAATGTGACTTGCTATGTTCCCACAATATACTCAATGTGGCAATGATCCCAATTAGTAAAGAAGCACTAGATATCCAAAAATGCTTTGAGTAGATGGTTTCAAATAATTATATACAAAATTAATAAGGCATTCACTGAGACTATTTTCTCTAATGTCCATTCCCTTTTCTAGAGCTTCAAATATTTGACTACACTTCTATACCATGTATACTTTCTTGTGTAAGTGAGTGTTAATGATTTACAGAACTATGGGAATCCCTATACAAATCCTCAAGATTATATGCATATTATCTTTGATGTCAACATGTTGTAGATTAAGATCACCTTTAAATAAAATTTTCTTTGCGTCTTCAGTTGAGAGGCTATCAACAAGATGCCTCTGGAAAATAAGCCCACATTCAAATAACATATCCTTTGCACTTAAATTTTGACTTGTTACTACAAATTTGCTTTGCTGGGGAAGGCTTCTTAAATTTTTGGGGAGAAGCTCTTGCAAGTCTTTTTCCCATAGAACATTAACAATACAAATAATACTAACTTTTTTCCTTCAGCTTTGAAAGCCTTTGTGAGATGTCCCTGCCCTCTCCACAATTCCTCAACATTAAATTTCTACCCTTGGCATATAAAAGGAAGGCATCATTCAATATTTGTTGTTGTATTATTTTTAAATCATTCTTCAAAGGGTCTTCCTCGATTTGAACTGTAGTGTAGTTGTAATATTTCAGATTCAAGTTTGCAATAATAGCAGTAGCCAATTTAGTCTTTCTTATCTTGTGAAGGTATATCATTCAGATCATAAATAGACCTATGGATAACTTTTGTTGTTTTAGTGATGTGAATAATGGACATCACTAAAATAACAAAAATAATGGAAAGCATAGTTGTATGTGTTTATGTTTTATTCTAATGTATTACTAGTTGTTATAGTACTAAAATCTTGATGCTTTAGTTTTCTAAGGACGCATCTAGTGGAATTAATAAATATTTACATGCCTTATAAAAAAAAGGGGGGATTGTCTTGGTTATCTCATGTGTTCTATTGAAATTTAGAGGTCCAAGTTATTTTAAATCATTATATTCTTATTTCCCTTAGGTATGACTATTGTATGAGAAGTTACTTTAGCTTTCCATTAGTGTGTGTTTCCCTATGGAGATATTCTTTAACCAGTCTTGATGACTTAGTATCTTATCTCAATTCCAGTAGAATAAGGCTTTATCATTTTTATGGGTATTATATGGGATTAGACTCTTATGGATATGGAAAGACAACCATATTTTGACTCACCTAAGATGCTTCTGTTCACAAAAACTTAAAGGTAAATCAATGATGAAAAGCATCTATATTTTGACACAGTTACCTTGGCATAATAGTATTTATGCCTACTTAATGTCATATGTTCTTTTTTCAATTAATTATGAATGTACTAAAATTATAAAGTTGGCATAATCACATGATCTAGGTTGCAATAAGAATATTATGTATAATATCTTTACAATTTTTG
>JARHVA010002206.1:740000-805000 GCA_037957365.1 Torreya grandis
TACTCACCTAATATAAACACCAAGGAATAAGGTTTGCGTTGTGTATTGATTTCTTATATGAATTTATATTACACAATTAAACTATTAGGTTTCTTGGAACTATTTATCTTTCAATCTTGCCTTGATAGCTACTGTCAAAGTGATGCTTGTGTTTTCATCAATATAAATGTATTCTTCCTTAGCTACCTTCTTGTGTGTAAATGTACATGTATCTAGGAGAGGATCTAATATAGAGAGAACTTGTAAGGATGTGATTTTTTTTGCAATCAATAATAAAAATTTATCTTAAAAATATCAGATGCATGTAACATACATTTTTCAATAATTATTTGTGAGCAGGAAATGTGTGATATTAATACCTCAGAGCCAACCAAGGGGAAATATTTTTATCTTGAGATAGATCTTAAGGGGCCTGTAATGAATTTGGACAACACTAGGGAGGTAATACTTACTATAAATAATAGGAAGAGAGATTTTTCCTTGGTTCATTCAAGAATAGTATCAGTTTGAACATATCTCAACATTTTAATTTCTAGCGAATTTAAGGTGCTTGTTGATATCAAATATGGTGTATAGGTACTTCATCATCCTGGGGATGTTTATGAAGCCCAAATTGGATGTAACTATGTATTAATCTTTTCAAAATCTCATTTAAACTCTAAAATGGTAGCTTGTTATTTTGTTATAGGATATATGCTTATTTTATTTCCATTATTTCATGCATCTGATGTACATATTGTATTAGAGAAGGCTTTGTTACATATGGCATCATGTAGCCAATATTTTTGTGTGAAACTTTATCATCATAGTGAATTTGGAAATGATTCCATTTTTTCTTAACTTCTTACATTGAGTTATCATGTTCAGTGTGTAGTGTTTGAAATGTGTATCTCTTCAAAAGTATCTTTTGGATGTTGTTTTGATTGGTCAGGTATATGTTGGAATCATACTATAGTAGAGGTGAAAGGCATTCATATATTGATTATGGCTATGTCTTATATTTTTTAATATAACAATGATGAATTGACTATGTTTCAACATTAAAAGGTTTGATATTTGATCACATATCTCTTGAAGTATGCCACAGTAAGCTTAAACACCAATGAGATTTGGGCCTTAGTTGCTAGTGCCAGTAGTTTGGCCATCATGCCTTGTGGACCATCTCTAGCTTATGGGTTCTATCATGTGTGTAATACAAGTTTCAATTATAAGTAGTTTACAAACCAAGTGGCATATCCCTATAGTTGAGGATTTTGTTCCACCATAATACCTTAAAAAACATAAGCACTCAAAAAACACTATTATCAAGGTTGTATGATAAGCCATTACATCTATAGTTTTCTTTCAAATTTGTTTTGATGTACTTCTCTATCCATACCATTTTTGAGATGGGCATGGGTGTGCACCAAGTTTTTGTAATTGAATTTTTAATTTGCACATGGCTTAGAAGGTGAATTATCAAATCAATAGAGTGATCACCTTCATTTGAAGGGAAATTGTTTGAAATTGAAGTGTCTTATTGGAAAAGACAAACCTCTTTTCTCTTTGAGTATCATCTTCCACATAGACTATTGCTTGAAGTTATCTTTGTGAGTCTAAATGGTAAGATAAAGGTCTATTTTTAAGACAATGCAAGGATGAAAGTATCATATAACGGAGTCACACATGTCATACTCAACTTTTTTTTTTCATTTTTTAAGCATGATGGTATCAAAAATTTATTCAATGCTACCAGGTAGAAATATTTATAATATTTGTAAAAACTAATGATCATTTCATGAAAAATGGATGGCATGTGTTGGGTTGGAGGCACATTGAAAATGTTAACAAAGTACTGGTTTTTGGATGGAGGCAACTTTAAACAAGGATCAACAAAGGAAGAAGACTAAAATTTTTGAATTACACTTATGAGCAGTGACACATCAAATGCTGGTATAGTAAGATTGAAAAAACTTGAGGATCATGAAGTGTCTAGATGAATCACATAGTTTTAAGAATGGATTTCATTGAAATATAGTGAAGTTCATCCTTTTGTCATTCTAAAGGGTTAATGGCATCTAGGCACCCTTTTGTATTTTTTATTTTTTATTTAATAAAATATTTGTAGAACTATAATTTGTGGGCACAAGATTATTCCATCCAAATTATTTTATAATTTTTTTATACTAATAATCATGATATGTTTCGATATCATTGATGATATTTATCAATTAGGTACACTAGGATAAATTTAGTGTTTTTATTTTAATTTCATTAGATTAATTTGTTTCTTCTAAGATAATATTTGGGATTAAAATGATAGTCTCTTAAGAGACAAAAAAAATGGTATTTTGTATCATCTCCCTCAAGAGAAAAATAATATCATCTCTCGAGAGACAAAAATAATATCATCTCTTGAGAGATAAAAAGGTATTGTCTCTTGAGAGACAAAAAAATATTTTCTCTCAAGAGACAATATAAGTAGTATCATATATTGTCTCTAGGGAGAAAATAATTAGAGACACCCACTTTGAGATGATATTAGAGACAATACACAATTTTTTTTTGTCTCAAATATTGTCTCAAAACACCCTTATAGGTAATAGTGCAAATGTGAGGGAAACACATGAAATATTTATCGATCTGGTGATGATTGCCCTTGTAAATGGATGAAAATAGAGAAATGAAGAGGAATGGAGGAGACTCCTACAAAAGTTAGGCTTGCATGTCCTAAAGATAATGAGGTTACCTAAAATGCTTGCAAGGTGGAAGATTATCTAATCTATCAATGCCTAACACAATAATACCATAAATATTTTGTCCTATTTTATTGTTCACACAATTATGAATCTTATCATCATTGAGAATGACATACACAAAATAGCTATAGGAATCTTATCAGTCCCAATAGTAGACCATTATACAGAGGATGGTTCATATCAAACAGTGATACTACGCAAGACATATATGTTTTCCATAATCTTATGGAAAGAAGAATACATTTAGCTAAACACTATTTAAAAAACTCTAACTCTACAATACTTATTATTAATTGCTTCAAGTAGCCAATAATATGGTAGATGGGTTTAAGTGATCCTTTTATTATGAACTTAATTAAACTATCAATAAAAATGAACACAATAAGTATTTTATAATCCTACAAGAAATATTTATTTTTAATATTATGTTAAAAGAAACATAATATTGAGAGAAACATAGTATTAAGTTATCCATCACCTATGTCACTCTTTCCATTAGCAACAAAAAATTAAACATTAGAAACATTCAATCATATCACCAGTTTAGGGAATAATTTATAATCACCTTCAATATGAGCTCAATGACAAAAGATAGATGCACATTTAAGTAAAGAAGGGGGTAAGATCTTAAGATAATTCCTAAACAAGCATACCATCAAGTTTAAATAGTCAAAAATAGATTCAATGGGTTTCCATGATCTTTCTATTACTAATTTGATTGGGTTGTCAACAAAAATTAACATAATAAGTGTTTTACAATCCCATGCCCATCATTTGCCTTAATTATTGTTGTTTGTCTTAATGATTGTTGCTTGCCTTGATGTGTTGTTAATGGATATCATCCCAATCATGAGTGTTGGATGGTTACTTATTTGGTGCCCCTCCCCCTTGCACATTAATAAAAATTATGAATGCATCGACTAGTTAAGGTGCTCCCTACTATTGTCCATTTTATTACATTCTTTATAATGCCTTACATCATATTTGTATGTCTAATACCCTTTACATATTTTATAATGGTCTGTTGTTGTACATATTACTATAGTCTATATAATGCCCTACATCTTTCTTGTGTGTATAATACCATTTACATTTTGTATAATGGTCTACTATCATCTATCTTATTAAATAAAGGAAATGTATCATCTATCTATTTACATGTTGTTAATAGATGTTATCTTATCTATGAAATGAGAACACACCAACTAGTTGAGGCCCTTTCATGATATTTAATATTGATAATGAACAATAGTAGACAATTATATAAATTAATGGTTCATTGGTTACTTTCCTTTATGTAGCAGGAATGATTATTTTAGTGTTTATGTGAAGGCTATCTCAAATACTTAAGATAAAACATAGTATCGATAATGGAAATCAATAAACCATTATACAAAATGACGGTTCATTGGTTCATTTCCTTTATCTAACAAGATGAAAAATAGTGTGAATAGAGCAATTGCCAAAATTCCAATCATTTAAATTCCTTTATAAATAGTATATCTAATATTGATATACATAATATAAAGCTTATTATAGAGACAAAATAATGGTGAATATACTCCTTTTTGGAAAGAATGTCGATATTTGATGTGTATACCATTAAAAATAATGTAAAAGTTTTGTGTTTTCCCTAATAGTGTATAATTTATTATATTCTAGTCTAGATATACCATTAGCTTCCTCGTACTATGTATTCTTGATATTTGTATACCTTTACTTGACTATTTATATAGGTATTAGTGTACATATATACACTTTTTTTACATTTAAATTTGAATGTTTGACATTTTGACCCCCACTCTAGGCACTAATCGTATATGTACATTCAAAATATGAACCCTATTGGTTATAATTCCATGCAGATTTTATTAAAACATTCCATTAATTTATACTTGACTGAAGTAGTATAATGCCCTATGTACTAATTCCCTATTTTATTAATTTATAATGCCTTATTAATTTTATACTTGAATGTACTAGTATCGTGCCCTATTATAATTTCTTGTCAACTAGTGCTCTATTCTAGAATGTAGAGTATAGGAGTGTGAGTTCTTTTTAAAGTAGTAATTAGCATTGAATGAATTCTATATAGCATATCCTAAATACACAAATTATTATATAAATTTTGTGTTGAATGAATGTTTATGCCCTAACTAACCATTAATTAATTCAATCAAAAAATAATATAGTAAGCATAAAAAAATTATTCTTTAACCCTACAGGGTTCAACATCTATCATGACGGTTCATACTAAAAGCACCCATAGACTATATTGTTAACTACTTGAAGTAGTTAATGTTTTAGGGGAAGAGTTGGATTTTTGTGTGAATAGAATTTAGATATAATATAAAGGTACAGATTTCAACTTCCTTGTTATGTAGAATATCCAAAAATTATTATGTGTTTAATTCATATGAGTTCATTGAATTATATGTAGCATATCTTAATTACATAAATTAGTCAATAAACTATGTATTGAATGAATGATTATGTCTTAACTAATCATTGATTTCTTTAATGTAGATAATGCATATGTATTGAATGAATTATTAGTACCTAAGTAATCATTAATTGTTTCAAGAAATGAATAATATAGTCAACATAAAACCATCCCAAATTGATATTATGCTCAAGGCTTGGATATTCAATATTGCAGTCAATGATTATGCATTAAATGAATTACTATTCCCTAAGTAATTATTATTTCTTTTAACCAATAAACAATACACTCAACATAAAACCATCCTAGACCAATATTATTCTCAAGGGGTAGATATTCAATAATGCAGATAATGATCATGCATTGAATGAATTATTACTCCCTAATTAATGATTAATTCCTTCAAGCAGTGAACAATATAATCAATATAAAACGATCCCAAACTGATATTATGCTCAAGGGTTAGTTATCAATAATGTAGACAATGATTATTCCCAAAGTAATCATTAATTCATTCAAGTAGTGAAAAATGCAATCAACATAAATCCATCACAAATTGATATTTTACTCTCAAGAGTTGGATATTCAATAATTCATACAATGATTATGTGTTGAATGAAAGATTATGCCCCAAGTAATCATTATTGCTTTCAATAAGTGAATAATATAGCCAACATAATCCCATGTTAAACCAATATTATGCTCAAGGGTTGGATCTTTAACAATATATGTAATGATTATGTGTTTATTGAATAATTATGCCTTGAGTACTCATTAATTCCTTTAAGCCCTCAAAAATATAGTCAACACAACACAAACCAAGATTGATATTGTGTTAAAGAGTTAGATATTTAACAATTCAAATAATGATTATGCATTAAATAAATGATTATGTCCTGACTAATCATTAATTCCTTCAATCCCTCAAAAATATGTTTACAAAAAAAACTCAAATGTATTACTTAACCTAAATCGATATGCCCTTATCATCAATATCTCACATCCTAAAATGTCATAATGTTAAAACCATGTGAATAAATGGCACAAAAGCATACATCATAGGAGATACTTCTTATACCATTCATAATTCCATATTCTCATCCTTGGGAAGTTGGGAAGGGGAGGTTCTAAAAATCTCACAAAGTGGTAACAATTTTAAAAGTAAAAAAAATTAAAATTCACTTTTTCTTTATTATTAACATTCATCATGACTACATTAGTGACGATTTAATAATCAGAGTTATGCCAAAAATTGTGGTTAATGTAAATAAAAACTAGTTCAAGAATTAAAAATGATTAATCCCAATGCACTAGGGATGCCTTAATGAAGAGTTGGATGTGACCATCCAGGGGTTAATGCCTAGTGTGGCAATCAGTCAAATGTGCTAACTGATTATACTTAGTGCATTTATTTATTATTAGTTGTGTGAATATATTTTTACATGTAAGTTTTTCCCTTAAATAATATTCATATTGATGATAGAGATTATAAATACTCTCCTATATTTTCCCTTTTATGCAATGCATTTTTTATCATTAATCATGTAAACCTATTTTTCTAAAAAATATGCCCTTAGCTTACATGTAGTCCTTGGTGCTATTATTTCGTTTTAGATGCCAGATGATGCCTCCAATCTTGTTTTATTAAAAATTCATAAAAAATATGTTGAAGCAATGAACAATGGGCCCCACCTTAATCAAACTTGATTTACCACAATTAATTACATTGATTCTGAGAGCTATTTCAATTGTTAGATCTTGAGAATGTAGCATTTTGAGAGAAGTTATTTTCTTGGTAGCATTTTTTACTCATTTATCAAATAACATACTATTTTATATCTTTGTGTATAAAATTCATTGCTCCTAAAATTTTCACATAGAAAAACCTTTATGAACTATGTAAGTCCAAAATAATCTCAAGAGGCCATATGTCTCATTTTGATAGGCTATGAGATACATGAAGATTGAGAAGATGATGAATAGTTTAATATGTGAATAATGGGTATTATATACACTCCTTTTTGGAAATAATGTGAATACTTGATGTATATACAATTAAAAATAATGTAAAGGTTATGTGTTTTCCCTTATAGTGTATAACATTTTTTATATTCTAGTCTGAATATACCATTAGCTTTCTTGTGATAATGCATACTCCATCTTTGTATACAATTAGTTGATAATTTAAATAGGTATTAGTATACATATATACACTTTTTTACATTTAAATTTGAATGTTTCACATTTTGACCGACTCTACTCACTAACCATGTATGTACACTCAAAATATGAAACATGTTAGTTATAATTTAATGAAAATTTACTGAAACACTCCATTATTTTATAGTTGACTGAAGTAGTATAATGTGCTATGTACTAATTCCTTATTGTAGTACTTACTAATGACTTGTTGATTTTATAGTTTATTGTACTAGTATTGTGCCCTATTATAGTTTCCTATCTACCAATGCCCTATTATATAAGGTAGAGTATAGGAGTGTGAGTTATTTTTATATTAGTAATTAGCATCAAATAAATTATGTGTTCAATGAATTAAATATACCATATCCTAATTACACAAACTATTATATAAATTTTCTGTTGAAAGAATGCTTATGCCCTAACTAACCATTATTTAATTCAACAAAAAACTAATATATTAAACATAAATAAAATTATTCCCTAATACTTTACGGGTCAATGTTTATCATTTCATTCTATGCTGAAAACATCTGTTGACTGTATTGTTGACTACTTGAAGTAATTAAAATTTTGGGGGCAAAGTTGGAGTTTTGTGTGAGTAGTGTTTAGATATAATATAAAGGTATAGATTTCAACTTCATTTATATTTATAATATCCAAAAATTATTATGCATTTAATTCATATGAGTTCATATAATTATATATAACATATCCTAATCACACAAACTAGTCAATAAACTATGAATTGAAAGAATGATTATGTCCTAACTAATCATTGATTTTTTTAATGCAGACAATGATTATGCATTGAATGAATGATTATGACCTAATTAATCATTAATTCCTTCAATAATTGAGTAATATATTCAAAATACAACCATCTCAAATTGATATTATGCTCAAGGCTTAGATATTCAATAGTGCAAAAAATGATTATGCATTGAATGAATTAATATTCCCTAAGTCATAATTAATTACTTTACATAATGAATAATACAGTCAACATAAAACCATCCCAAAATGATATTACACTCAAGGGTTATATATTTAACAATGAATATAATGATAATGCATTGAATCAATGATTATTCCCTAACTAATCATTAATTTCTTCAACCAATAAATAATATAGTCAACATAAAACCATCCCAAGTTGATATTATGCTCAAGGGTTAGATATCAATAATTTAGACAATGATTATGCCATAATTAATCATTAATCCCTTTAATTAGTGACAACATAAATCCATCACAAATTTATATTTTGATCTGATGGGTTGGATATTCAATAATACATACAATGATTATGCATTGAATGAATGATTATCCCCCAAGTAAACATTATTTCCTTAAAGATGTGAAGAATATAGTCAACATAAAACTATTATAAACTAATATTATTCTCAAAGATTATATCTTTAATAATGTATTTAATGATTATTCATTAATTGAATAATTATGCCTTAAGTACTCATTAATGCCTTCAAGCCCTCAAAAACATAGTCAACATAAAACAAACCAAAATTGATATTGTGTTCAAGAGTTAGATATTAAACAATGCAGACAATGATTATGCTTTGAACAAATTATTATGACCTGAATAATTATTAATTCCTTCAATCCCTAAAAAGTATTGTTAACAAACAAACCAAAATGTATTACGTAAACTACATTGATAATCCCTTATCATAAATATGTCACATTTCAGAAGTGTACAAACTTAAAACCATATGAATAAATGACATGAAAACTTACATCATGGGTGTTACTTATTCTACCATATTCTCATCCTTGGGAAGTTGGGAAGTGGAGGTTCTTGATATCTCACTAAGTGGAATGAATTTTAAAAATAAATAACAATTGAAACTCACCTTTTATTAAATATTAACATTCATCATGACTACATCGGTTGCGTCTATATGCAATTAGAAATGCATCATGTATTTAAATCAATTCTAATTTGAAGAAGATATATCATACTTACACTTCTGATTGGGGAGACTTTAGATAATCAAGAAATTTACCAATATGGGGATCCACTAGACCCAATTAGGGTATCTTTTATCAAAATAAACAATACTAGGAAGGGTTTTAAAGCCTCCAATCAAGCATAATCACGTAATAACCCAAACTAGGTCCTATATTTTCATATTCACTAAACTAATAACAATTAAATTAAAGTATAATATAGTGATCACCAAATCTTGTGGCACAATATGGGGGTTAGTAAATAAACAAACATGCATAGGAGAATCTCAATTAAGATATGTATGAGCAAGACCCTAATGCATGGAGAAGAGGAATAATATTATTTGAATCTAATACTTATGTTACTTTTATCTACTAAAGAGAGGAATAAAGTTAGAGAATACTTACCTAAAATACAAACCTATTGAGATTCAATCTCAACCTTGGCTAAAGAGGCTTTGTAATTAGTTGTTTTAGTTTGTAAGGATCACTAAGAAAGGCTAAAACATTTAAGACTTCTCTACAAGACTAGATTCTCCAAGTAGAAACCCTAAGCTAAGACTCCTCAAGTAGAATGGTGGAAGAGCATATTGTAAAAAAGCATAAATGATTAATACTCTTCTTCATTGGTAAATAATTATGAAATTATATTGTATATATAGGCAAATTTAACCTTAAGCCCTTGAAAACAAATTGGTTAACCTAGTATAGTTATGGATAGAAATTAATTAGGTTACAGGGTACATCAGCCAAGAGTCAGCCTTGACCCTAAATGAATTTTACCCAAAATAGTATAGGATTTATCTAGTCGACCTACTGCTAAAAACTACTGAAAGGGGTTTAATGTGAGGAAAAGAGGGATGGAAAGTGGGAAAAGACTAGAGGAGTGTAGAAAAGAGGAATATTAGCTTAGGGAATGGTTTTCAAGAGTTGGTTAGATGGGTAATAAGTGGAAATAAGGGAAAAAAATATTGTCAATCACCAATGTTCTTCCCACCCCTTTCCTAATGCACTCTATAAGACATGCACTTAGAGAGATTGAATCTTGATGGGTTCCTACAAGATAAAGTTTTACTATTTGATAAAAGTTAAAAATATTATGTGTATACATATTCCCCACTTGAATCTCATCATGTGTCACTAAGGTAGAATAGGGGATGGTTCTTTAATAAATATCATAGTAACAAACAATGTTGAGGCTAAATAAAAGCTGTAGTATTTAAAAAAATAATAATTTAAATTAAATGATGGAAAGGAAAATAACCAGATAATGAATCTAATGCATACCTTGACTTACCTTTATTACTGGATGGTTGTCTACTATGTTTATATTTTTTATTATGGAGGGTGTAAAGAATACTTTTGATAAAACTAATAATACAAAACTAAAGATTAAAAATAAACAAAGCCAAGAAAGCCAAGATAATTGGTGTTATTTGGATGGAATGTACCCAAAAATTTGGCAAGATGGCGTGATAAGTACTATGTTAAACCAAATGACCAAGTCAAAATTTAGAGTAAAATAGGTAACCAAAACTCCAAGGCTACTAAAGACCAAAAAAGTCAAAGAATTAAACCTTAAGTAAGAAAGACAAACTCACCAAATTAAACTAAGAATAAGTGTCAAAAAGGAAGGTAATCAAAAATCAATCTAAAAGTAGTAACAATCCTTAAATAAATATAAGAAAGCAAAAATTGTAAATCAACATTGATGTATAAGTAGTAAAAATCCTTACTAAATCATCAATGAAAAATGGTACATAAAAATAAAAACAACATTAGTGAGTGAGAAACAAGAAATCAACCTCACTCAACAATAGAAAAAGTACATGAAATTAAAAATAGACTCAAGTGTCTACAAAAAGAGATAGTATAGATAATGATAAATGGTAAAAGGAAGCAAAGTATGTTTATAAATATAGATCCATGGTGTAAGTAAATTAATCCATAGTTGCTCAAACATGTTTTGCTTTAAGGATAGATAAATTTGAAATAAAGTAGTGCTAGCATGTTTCTAAAATGTGAAGAAGGAAATATAGAAGAAGGAAAATAATTTTAAAACCATACATGCCTATCAAGGGGGCAATTGAAATTGATGGAGCGGAGAAATGAAGGAAAAAACAAGGTATAATATCTCTTTATCAAAATCAAGACACACAAATTAGATTTGTCAAAAAAAGATGACTATCGACCTTAAGGACATTGAAGAACAAATCTTAACCACACTAGTCTTAGGTCAAAAAATGGAGTATGTAGATCATCCCATGAATGTTATATTGATGAATATTAAAATGGACCTACCTTCCCATAATGTGCTCCCCATTCCTCATGACCCCTTACAGAGCTATTAATTTACTATAAAGATTGAATACTTGCATTACAAATTAGGTAGCACCATAGAGTTTGTTGAATTCTCCTATTCCAATATGCTAGCCTATCACACCCAAATAGACCTTGACTCTAGTTTGAGGCCAAATATGGAGTTTGAGATTCTATTAGAGATAGGAGATGTGTTTTTCATCATAAATTTTGGGGTGATTTTTATTTTTTGAGATTTATATGTTTCCTTCTATATGTCATTGCCTTTTTTTTCAAATGATTTGGCTTTTAAATTTCTTGATGGATTTTTCTATTCCTCCACCATATGGATTTGGAAAACCAAACATGTGTGTTAAAGATGACTTTCATTTGACTACTTGGGACTTGGTTTCTAATACAGAGAACTTTAAATAACATGGTGTCTAAGAGTCTTGTAAATTTAGGTGAAAAAAAATTGCTATCTTTACTTCAACTTTGTTTTATGCAATGTGGAGTGAAAGGAAAGGAAATCAAGAATAATAACACATGAAACAATTTGAATTAATTAAAATTAAAAAAAAAAGCGATAGAGGGTGAACAATGGAAATAATGATAGAAAAGTGTGATTCCTTATCATAAGAATGAGTGAAATGGAGAAAAACATGCTAACATAGATTGTTCTGAAAATTCCATGTATCAAGAGAAGAAAATTCTAAAGCTGAGAACAAAGAGAAAGAACTCATAACCATTGAAAAACATATTCTAGATAATAAATGACAAGATGGTAATTTTTATGTGGGAGGCCAAGTCCTATCCATGGTCTTACATTGTAACTCATAAAATAAAAACCCATGAGGGTGCCAAAAAGTATTGGAAAAATAAATGAGATACCAAAAAGATGATAGGTCCTATCCATGGTCTTACACTACAACTCACAAAAGAGAAACCTAAGGGGTGCCAAAAAGTGATGTGAAATGTGTGAAAAGGAAGAGAATATAGTACATCATGAATAATATTGGGTCCAATCCATGGTTTTACAATGTAACTCATGAGAAAAAGGGTAAAACAAAAGACCAAAAAGGAAAGACTAAGGTTTTTGAAAAGAGAGAAATGTTGCAAAGAGTGAGACCAATGTAAGTATCTAGAAAAAAATTGTTAGATAGAATATATAAAGAATGAAAAAAGGGAAGCATTTAGTACAAATACTTCTTGAGGAATTGTACATTGGTGGGCTCTTTTAAAACATGGCCTTCATTGGTTTGAAGGCGATAGGTACTTGGAACAAGAATATCTTTAACTAAATAAGGGCCCCACCATTTTTTTTGCATATTTGCCTTATTTATCATAAGTGTAATTTAATTTTAGAACAAGATCACCAATAATAAACTTGAAAACTTTAACATGTTTGTTATGTCATTTGGCAATACATGCCTTCTATTGGTGATTGTATTATAAAGTAGAAGGATGATGTTCATCAAGAATATCAAGGGCATGAAGGAAAGCTTCACATAATTATTCATAAACTATGATATAATTAATAGATATATGTAGAGATATAAATTCAACTTCTAATGGGAGGAATGACTCAAAACCATAGACTAGAGAGAACATTATTTCCCCAGTGATAGCACATATGCTAGTCCAATAGGCCAAAAGATCAAGATAGAGATGGAGGTACCAATCAGTGCAGGTTTCATGAATTATATCTTGGAGAATTTTGTTAAGTATTTTTTTTGTGGCCTTAGATTTAACATTACATTATGGATGATAAGGTGTGGAAAATTTGTGACTAATTTTAAATTTAGCACATAGTTGTTTGACAACCTTATTTTTAAAATTATCACCATTGTCTAAAATGATGGTATGGGGAACACCAAAGTAAAAGATTATTTAATTAGGAATAAATTTGAAGATGGTGGTACTGATGACATTAACTAGGGGCATAACCTCAACCCATTTAGTAAAGTATTTTATAGCTATGATTATAAAGACATACCCATCTTGAGATTATGGCAATTTACCTTTGAGATCTAATCCCCACATAGAAAATGGCTAGGGAGATTCAATAAGTTAAAGTTTAGATAGAGGTGAATGTATTATATCATCATGAAGCTGTAAAGGGGTCCATTATTTAGTGAATTCAGTTACATCATTTTAAACAGTGGGATAAAAGTATTCCATATGTAGTCATTTATGGGAAATAGCATGCCTGTTACAATGGCCACCACAAATTCCCCTATGTGTTTATTTAAGAAGAGGAGGGACCTCATCTTGCATAAAACAATGGATCAAGGTACATTTAGCATTATGATAATAAATGATGTTATGTCAAAAGATTTATTAATATCTTGTTTATGAATGAGATTCTTTTCATGAGAGTCTAAGTTGGGAGGATAAGTTTGGTGTTCTAAAAATTGATTGATGTCTTTATACCATGGGCTTTATTGAATGGTAATAGCCTCGATGTGGTAGATAAATAAATATTATGGTTGAATAGAGGATGGAGATTTTCTTATTTTGATAAAAAAAGTGGGATCGGAAATAAATTGGTGGGGATAAAGGAGAGATGCTAAAGAAATAAAGGAATCTTTAATAAAATATTGATCTTGAGGGGTAGGTTCAATAATGAAAGAAATTAAGTCTTTCGTGAGAGTAGCTACAATTTGATGATAATAAATGAGATTCTCACTTTTTATTTGGTATTCACCATTGACTTAGTGGTAAATGAGTTGAGAATCACCTAAGGCATACATGTATTAGATATATAAATCAAGAGCATATCTCATGCCTAAGATTAAAGCTTCATACTTTGTCATATTGTTAGTAACATCAAATGTCAAGAAAAAAGCTAAAGCGATGATTTTGTCAAGAGGAATTATATGAATAGAACCTACCCTAGCTCCTTGAAGGCATTTATCACCATCAAAGTGAAAGTTCCAAATATCCTTGTGTAAGTCAACATCAATTTCAGCATGTTCTTTGATAACTAATTTTTATTTAATAGGATCTAGGAGGATAGTTGATTCATTTAGATTACTTATTTCAAGATCAAAAATGAAGTTATACAAGTAATATTTAAGATAAATAGATTGATTGAGACCTCAAATATAGATAATATTTATATATGGAATATTAACATGAAGGTGATTGGTAGCTGGAAAAGGAGCAACAACAAGTTGATCGATTATGATTTGTCTTTTGACAATTTTTGAGTAATGATGCAGAGGTCAAATTCCATAAAATGGACCATCCATTTTCAAATTCTATCTCTAGGAAGAAAGGATTTGGATAAGAAGTGATGAATTCATTCAAAATGAATGATTACATAAGTGGTCTGATAAAGCATGTAATGTTGAGGCTTTTCAGGTATGAAATATATGTTAAGGCAATCATATTCAATTTTTGTGTAACATTTCTCATAATCAATGAGGCCTCGACTGATGTGACAGATGGCATAATCTCTTCTAGTATCATATTATTGTGTAATCATTGTCCTAACTGATATGGATATGGAAGAAGTACATAAGATCAAAGGTTGATCATTTGAAGGAGGACAAAGCATAGGTAGGTGAAGAAATGATTATTTGATTTTATCAAAAGTTTTTTTTACAAAGATCCATCTAATCTAAAGTATTAACTTTATTAAGAATAGAATTGATGGAGTAGATACTATAATCTATTTCAAGGACAAATCATTTAATTTCCCCAAGTTTACCAAGATAAGTGCCAATGTCTGGAATAAAACAAGGAATTGGCATGTTGATGATGGAACTAATTTTGGTAGGGTCAACACCAATGCTGTAAAGAGAGACTATGAATCCTAATAATTTTATAGATGTGATACCAAAGACACATTTTTAAGGATTTAGTCTCACTCAATATTTGATAATATGATCGAAGATGATGGCAAGATCAGAAAGATGAGTTTTATGACTTTTGGACTTAGCAATGAGATCATCCACATAGGTTTTAACAATTTTATACATAAGATCATGAAAGATGTGAGTCATTGATCATTATTAAGTGGCTCTAGTATTTTTGAGGATGAAACTCATTTTAACATAATAATAAGTGTTACATTCCATGGTGAATGTGGTCTTATGATGGTCTTTAGGAGAAATGTGAATTTGATTATAGCCCATGAATCCATCCATTTGAGATAACATTTTGTAACTAGTTATGGAATTGACAATGGCATCTATCTGTGGTAAATGCAAATTTTCCTTGGGATAAGCAAGATTATTATTAAGGAAATCAATGTAGATACAAATGACCATATTTACCTTTTTTAGAATGGGAACTATGTGATAAACCCATTCAGAATAGTCCATTAGTTTGATAAATTTAGCATCAAGAAGTTTGATGACTTCCCTATGACAAAAAGTGGAAACCTCAGATGTAAATTTCCATTAGTTTTGATGCACATGTTTCTCATCATGATAAGTGATGATATTATGTACCAAAATGCTAGGGTCAATACTAAGCATATCCACATAGGATGATGTGAATATCTCAAGATATTTATCTAAAATTAAGCTAAAGTTATCATATTTGGTAGGTGAGAGTTTGTAAGATACTATAATTGGTCGATGGCATAATGGGTTTCTTTGATAAGCATAGAATTTCCATCTTGCAAATGGTATGGTGTATTAGGTAAAGAATAAATTGGATAAGCTTTAGGATCAATGCTAGTAATAAAGTTGTTAAAACAAGGGGTTTTGGTTTTGAAATTCCCATATTTGTGATGTTGTCAAGGAATTTGATTTTCTCGAGCATGAAGTATTTCAAGAATAGTTTCATTGCTAAGCAAAGTGGGAAGAGGACCATAATAATAAACATCTACTTTAAGATCTATAATTTGATTACCATGGTGATCATATTCAAAATGTATCTAATGGACATCAGTGGCCTTGGGATTTAGTTTAATATCAGGAGTAAGAGAAGTAGATAGATCAAATAGGATTGGTATATCATTAGTTTCTTTGATGGGGGAAGAATCAGATGCAATGATTGGATTCATAGGTGTTAGAGAATATGCAATAATTTATGGAGATTTGAAAGGTATGATTTATTCTACCACCCAATAAGTATTGAGAAATGGAGAACTAGTAGGAGGCACATGACCTTCAGGAACTAATTCATCATTTGTAGAAATGGTATGAACATCATGGTTAAAATCATGGATTTGACCTAAAGTTTTCTAATAATGATGAATATCCAAGCCTCAAGATTGAGCATGAGCCTTTATGTAGTTATCATCATAGGTTAGAGAAATTTTACATGTTTAAGAGTTAGGTGATGTTTTTGAAGTTGAAATACTAATATTACTAAAAATCTATGGAAACACGATGAAAAGATCTTGAAATAATTTGGCTAATCTAAATTCATTACAAATGAAGGCCTATTCTGGTAAAGAAGGCTCTTGATCATTCCATGGAGAGGGAAAATTAGTGATCTCATCAATGAGGGTAGTATTATGGTATTGAGGTAATAAAGGAGGAATCCACTCTAAAATGTACAAGGGTATCTTGGTAATGTTTCAAGTATGTTTCAAGTGATTATGTTCATCATCATCTTAATTAAAAAGAGTGAATTATAAATTAGGATTGATGTTGATGAACTCAGATAAGGGAGATCTATTTATCTTAGGATTAGTAGGAATATGATATTGAGATTTTGTATTAAGAAGTTGAATAATCCAATGGTTGGGATCGAACTCATACTTACATTAGTTTCCATTATGTATTAATTTAATGCATTATCTACTCAAAGAATCAATGGCCTTCATTCTATGAGTCCATGGGTGACCAAGGAGTATGATATAAGATAAGGTAAATCAAGGATAATAAGCTTAGTTTGAATGGTCTTAGGTTCAATAGTTAGGGGAAGCCAAATAAAACCAAGTGACTTTTGATCAGTCTTATCAAAACCATGATATGTAAGTTGGGTTTGCTTGAGATGAAACTTTTTATAGCCAAGTCATTGGATAAGCCATAAAGATGTCATATTAATACCAGAGCCTTCATTAACTAAAAATTTAAGGATAAGGGTAGTATTAATGGCTATTTTGATGAATAGTGGTAGATCATCAATGTAAAAAAGTATTTCATCATTAATCATGTCCTCTTCAAGAAATTCAATAAAAGTCTTAGAATAAGGACACATGGTTTCAATAGTATAAATGTTTGTAGGTTAAGGTTTAATAGAAGGTGGTTCTTCATCTATAGGATATGGATCTTCAATTTCTTGTAATTATTGCATAAGAAATTTGTGATGATAAGGTGAGGTATGAACTAAATCCATAAGTGGAATCTTTCAAGGAATAGAGTTAAGTTATTCAAAAATGTTTTATTGAGATTTAGAATAAGAACCAACATGATGTTTAGGAGGTAAGGTAGATTTTGAATGAATAGAAGTGGTGAGAGTCTATAAGGAAGAGATGGTTCCTTAGGGGGTTCCCATGTGAGATTAGTGGTTGTAATATCATTAATAGGTTTTTCTTCTAAAGATGGTTTCTTAGGTTTGGTAACAGGGTCTTCGTGAGCCAGTTTATGATGATAATTAACCTCATCAGTGTTAACATATTGAGAATTATTTTAATAGTCATAATCAAAATCAATATAATAAACATCCTTGGTACTTTTTTTATTATTATCCATAGAAAAATATTTTTGGTTATTCAAGGTAGAAGCTTTAAAAACATGTCATTATTAAGAATTAGTGGTGTACTCTTAATGACAAAGGTTGATCATTGATTTGAGATTAAATGAATCACCAAGCATATAGGAGACAAAAAATATAGTGAGCCCTCTAAAAGATTCATGAGAATGACCAATTTAAATGTGGAACCAAAATAATTTATTAGGGTCATACCACTTAGGAGGATTTTTAGGATAAGTAAAAGGTTTAGAGGGTGGTAAAAATTGTTTCATTTACTACATAGTGAGTGGTGTGTGAGAAGATAAATGAATGTCAGCTTTGGAAACTCTTGGTTTGGTTTTAGGAGTATTTACAATGATAGAATTAGTACATGTTTGAAAATATACTTTAAGAAGTTTATGATTATGTTTGAATTGCTTCATGAGAAAGTCTTGACATTTGGCTTGGTCAAGAGCATCATTATGTGTTTGGGGAGTAAAAATTAAAATCTTATATTGAAAATAATGAGTAAAATAAATTATAAAGAGTTTGAAAAAACTATCATAAATCATGTTATGATCAGCTTCATGGGCCAAAGATTTCCATCATTTCATGAAATCATGAGCTGATTTGGTGGGAGATTGTTTAACATTTATGAAGTGGCTAAGAAGATTTTTGGGAAGATCATTATGTTGAAAACTATTTTACTAAAGTATTGACCAAATCCTCAAGTATCCAAATTTAATGTTATGAAAGTTGGTTGTACCATTTTAACACATTACCAATGAATGTTTTGACTAATAGTTTAGCTGTGGCAAAAGTATTAGTTTGGATCCACTCTTTGTAAAGATTGATAAAGGCTTTGAGGAATGAGGTAGGGTTTTTAGTCCCATCATACATGATAGTTGGAGATATGTTAACAATATCAATAGACACAATTAAGGGAGATAAAGGTTCATTTTGAATGTTTTGAAGCATTTGGTTATTCATTATTGGTTGAGGAATAACATTGCCTTAAACATATCTAAGAGGTGGAGGAATGAAATTGGGATTGGTTTGAGGATGGATAGTTGTAGGTTGATTATCCATATTGATGAAATGACATTCTAGTTGCATTATTTGAGAGGTGTTATAAGTTTTCATTATGTTTATTTGTTGTATGACTTGTGCAAGAAGTTGAGTCATATCAATTCGTGCATTGGTATTTTTAGGAGCACTCCTTAAATTGGTATTAGGGGAGGGTTATTAGAAGATGGATTATTAGTGGGATTATTGATTAAACTTTTGATAATTTATCCCGCATTGGTTTAAAGATTTGAAATATGGGAATTATCTTGATAGGTATAGAAAAGATCATATCCACCTACTTCATCTTGAGGTGTAATTTGCACCATGTTGAAAGCCACAGATGAAGGGGGGAAGAGGTGCACCAAGAGTGATAGTTCTCTTGAGAGGAAAAGAGAGGGTGAAATGAACATCACATATAATATATAAATGGATTCAGGTTATCCAAGAAGATTTTGATAGGGGACCTCATGATGACTTGAGAGAAATGAATAAAATGCTAAGGAAGAGAAATAGGGAACTGAGTTAGAAAGACATGGTAAGTAGTAAGATTATAGGGTCGACTAAGTCAACCTAGTATTGAAAACTAGGGAAAATAGAGCCTAATAAGAGTATAGAGTTGATTGGGTCAACCTAGTACTATTATCTAATTAGAAAAAGAGATATAGGGTCAACTTGGTCAACTTAATACTATAGGTAGGGGAAAATATCCTAGAAGAAATTATGTCGAACAGAATGAATATATACTATAAATAGGGAAACATATTGTAATGTACTTTAAAATCAAGAAAGGAAAGAAATAGATAATCAATTGGGTGAATGAGGATGATGTATTTGAAGAACACAACATAAAACCTTACACCAATGCTGGCCAATGTAAGCTTTTGAAATATAACATACATTTGAGCAAAGAGTAAGAAGTAAATTTGGCAAGTAAATGCTAACTAAGTGATCATCCTAAATGTTGTTAGATTATTAGAGTATGATTTTAAGTGTGATAGGAAGTTGGCTAAAAATAAAGAACTATAAAGAAATCTATGGATGGTTTTAGGATGTTTAGGCTGAAATGGATCTATGTTGGCAATGGTACTGGCTTGGTATTGGGGCCTACTCCCTCACTTCACACACCATAATGATAAGTGTTTTGAATGCTTTTCCAATATATACCATTAACTAGGTGTTTATAATTACCTAGTAAACAAAGTTAGCTTCCCCCTTAGTGATGAAATCCAAGTAGGTAGGCCTTGGCTAGACAATTGTTTAAATGAATTTTAGGATTATGTAATTTGGTAGTGTGTGAAAGAAAGAGAAAATATAGAAATTAAATGATATATTTAAAAACCAAATAATTATATTATGTGTTCTATTCTAAGCATGCAAGTAACTTAAAGTGAAAGTGTGAAGTAATTACTAGCATATATGTGTTATTTCAAACATTGAAACATAGTATAATGTCAGTTTAGATGACAATGTATGAAAATATTATAGTATAGATTTGAAATTGTCACTACTGTACTATTGAAGTAAGGGTCTATTAAGAACTATGTCAATAGTGTCGACCTAATCTTGCAGATAGAAGATAAAATATAAAACTAGGTCGATAATGTTGACCTAGTTTGTTGTATAAGGGTAGTTTTAAAGAATAAAAATTATGAAAAAAATAACTTTGATGAATAACAAAAATGATAGAGAAAGAGAGAAAGGAACCTTTGTGGGTTGGAAGATGCATAAGAGAGTGAGATTGCTATTGAAGGGCCTTGACTTTTATTCTCAAATTTTGCCTACTATGTCGATTGGGTCAACTTAGTTCTATAGTTCCCTATTTAAAGAAGCCTATGAAGAATACTATGCCATTTGTTGGTTTAATATTTTGTCAATCAACATACTAATAAACAAAATAAGTCTGATCAGCCAAAGTAGGAAGATTGGTCATCCAAATGTGTAGGTTTACCACATCAAAAGGGGACTAATCTCTCCTCTCATCAAGAGGAGGTTCCCTATATATATATATAAACAAAAAATAATACTCAAGGGTAGGACAAACCATCCATCTCTCTTTTTTAGAGATGATGCATGCAGATCAAAGGAAAAACTCAAAAGAGCCTCCCAAAGGACAAGTGCCCTTGTGGAGGGCACTTGGTCGACAAAAGCACCCTTCAGAAGGGTCATTTTAAAAAAACCGCAAAGGTAAAATCTTTCAAAATTTTGTCTAAGGTAATCGAAAGACAAAGGGATTTACTTTGGGAAAAAGACTAAGGCAAGAAACAATTCTTTCAGACTTTTGTCCGAAGGAATTCCTTTGAACAAAAAGTCTGAAGGAATTTGGAAAAGAAGATACGGGAAGAAAGCTCGAAGGAATTTTTAAAGAGAAAAGGAAAAGTGATCAGAACAATTCTGTTAACTTTTTGTCCGTGAGAAAATGTCTGCGGACTTTTTGTTTGTGGGAAAATGTCTGCAGAAAAAGCCTTTAGGAAAGTTTCCATGGAAAAGACCCACGAGAAAGCTCTGAAGGATGCCAAAAGCCCACCAAAGGATCCCAAAAGGTAGGTGCCCTTGTGAGGGACTCTCAACTGCCAACTTAAAAGACATTCCCCCAAACCCGAAGGGTCACCTTCCCTTCGAGAGGATGTAAAACAAAGGACTTAGTGACCCACCAGAATAAATAAGCCCGAAGGCCATCTAAAGACTACTCGAAGGGCAGATACCCTTGCAGGAGGCTCTTCCTGACCCAAAGTGGATCATTTCTTAAGGCTCGAAAGGCAGGTCCCCTCCAAGAAAGCTCAAATGACAAAACTAAGGAATATATGAGGAAAGTGATGTGCCCGTCGACATCAAAGTTGCGATAATGAAATAGCTGTAGATCCTTATAAGGTTAAATCTATGGACCCAAATGCAATCAAAATAAGGCCAAGATTAGTAGGAAGTGACTAAGCAATAGATCATCAAATTGAATCAAGGACCTAATTCAATTAACCAGAAAAAGAGGAATGATGAAGAAGGATCAAATCGGCAGGTAGACATTGAAAGAGGCAAACTTTCAATAGCATGACTTGTTTCTCTACATTGAGAAAAAAAATGGGTAGATGCCCCTAAATTCTAGCTTGTCTCCTTAACAAAGTTCAATGCAATCTAATGTGTTACTATTCCCAATTCCATCTTGAAGAGGCTATATAAGAGACTCTCTTTCATTGTAAAAAAGATCTCTCTGACAATCAAAAACAAAACTCTGCCCAAATTGAAAGGCATTACTGAGACTTTGAGCTCAGATTGTTGATCATATTTTGTTATTGGAATAAGAAAGAAAGTGACTTTTTGGACTTTGTGTTGTGATATCTTTGTTGTTGAGGAAACTATTCTTATGTCTTTTTCCTTAATATATTTTTTGTTCCTTTAATTCAACAAGCAAAATTAGTGAAAGTAGTTAGGAAGGTGTCCTGAAGTCAACTATGGAGAGACTTTGTGCCCTCATAATTGCCTTTAGTGTGTTTTCTTTTCATTTCTGTGTAAAGGACCTTGGGACAACTTTGTGCCCTCATTGTCTTTCATATCTCACTCTTGGGCAAATTCAAGTGAAGACTTTGTGCTACATCTCAATTTGTTGGTTACTACGTCCTTAGTTACATTTTGCTTTTACTACCAGGAGTATTCTTATGGCTTGCTGAATAGTACTTTTGAAAGAAGAGGAGTGCTTTCTGTCATTTCCCTTGAGTTTTTCCTTTGATTTGCATACATCATCTTTGAAGAAAGAGAGATGGATGGTTTGTCCTACCCTTGAGTATTATTTTCTATTTATGTTTATATATATATATATATAGGAAGCATATCTATAGGGAACCTCCCCTTGAGGAGAGGAGAGATTAGTCCCCTTTTGATGTATTAAACCTACACATTTGGATGACCAATCTTCCTACTTTGGCTAATCAGACCTATTTTTTTATTAGTATGTTGATCGACAAAATATTCAACCAATAGTTTTTGGTGACTCCGCTGGGGATATAACCCATTATCATTATAACCCTTATCCATTATAGACTCTAGTGACTCCATTTCATGTCTTACCAATTATCCATTTATAGCCTT
Organism: Torreya grandis; assembly: GCA_037957365.1. Classification (NCBI taxonomy): domain Eukaryota; kingdom Viridiplantae; phylum Streptophyta; class Pinopsida; order Cupressales; family Taxaceae; genus Torreya; species Torreya grandis. The sequence continues at coordinate 763,434 of JARHVA010002206.1, forward strand.
ACCATCTTCCTCCACCTTTTTTATTTTATCTGGTCCACAAAACTAGAGCTGCTAAAAAAGAGTGTGCAATTTGAAGCCTTAAACGTCAAGATGAAGCTGAGCCAGTCCTTTTTCATTTTTGTTTTATAATCTAGCCACTCCATCCAAGATTTTTTATCTCTATTTTTGTTAATTTAATTAGGGAAGTTTGAGGCCCTTGGGGTAACTCTTTTGGCCCACTCAACTTAACTCCACCTCTGCATGAACTCCCATGTAGTTTAAGAAAGAATATCCCCAAATTCTTTGGTGATGGGATAGTTCACCCTGATGAACACATTACAACCTTCAGCATAGCCTGTGGTGCTATAAGGGTGGATTTTGAAGATGTGGTAGTCAGGATTTTTGTGGAGACACTACAAGGTATTGTTGCAGACTGGTTCTACCATCTACAAGTTAGATCAATGACTGACTAGGATACACTCAAAGCCAAGTTTGAAGCAAGGTTCAAGCCTGTAGAAGATGCACATGCCTTGTTGGCCTAGCTCACTCAGATGAAGAAAGAGACTCATGAGCTTATGAGGGATTTTATTGCCAGGTTTGACAAGCTAAGGCACATGATTCCCATGGTCACCCAGCTGACACCTCAGAACCTTAAATGCTTCTTCATCAATTCATGACTACCTGAAGTGAGTTTTCTATTGAGATGAACTGGCCACATAGATCTTGTTGTAGCTCAAATTTTGGCTACTAAGGTAGAAGATGACCTTATCTTGGTAGGAAAGATAAGGAGAGACCCAAATAGAAGCAAACCCTCTTCATCTTCTGAATACTCACCCACAGTCACCACTGACCCAATGGTACAAAAGCTGGCAAATGAATTGCTAGCCTTGAAAAGACAAATGGCACAAGGTATGTCTTTTGCTCCTCTATATAAAGATATACCAGGAAGACATTCCCTAATCAGCCATATCAAGGCAATGCTACTAGAAGTCAAGGGAAACAAAATCATCTTCCTCCCCCATAGAGGAACCCTATCCTTGAAGCACCTCCAACCAACTCAGTAGTTGGATATCTAGAAATAGAACATGTTTCCTATTTTCAACCTGAGTTTGAGCAAGAAAATAACACTGATATCTTCAGGGAGGATCTAGATGAATCAGCTGGTGACTCCCACATTGGTTTCCTAAATTACCAGGATGAACCCAGAAGTAAAGGTGAAGTAGTCAAAGGATCATATGCAGTATTCATCAGGTCCAAGAATTAGTTAGCCCAGTAGGCTAACGAAGAGAAGACAAAGAAACAACCCCAACTAGCAATTTCAATTGTTGAGCAGAGAACCCCTCTTCTTTTCTAGTCAGAAGACCTGGTGATTGCCAAAGAAGTAAGTACATTGAACATCTCTGCACATACCACTTCAACTTCATAAACCAGTCCTCCCCCTCCTACAAACTAAAATGATGAACTCCCATCCTCTCTTTCAAGTCCATTCTAGTCATTTGCCATGATTGATCATGTGAAGAAATCTGAAATTTAGATGACTGAGTTTGAATCCCTGCAAGCTAATCCTGAGCAATTAAACATTGGTGGAGAACCAAGTGTGGACCTATCTGAGCCAAAAATTGTGGTAACCCAAATGTCAGCCCCTGTAACTCAAATTCTATTTGAACCTTCAGGTAGGGGTGATTACTTCTTGACCATAGAGGATGCTCATGTCTTAGCTGATGAAAGTCTTGTATCTGGCAATCTAGGATTTCATCCAAACAAGGCATCAAAAGAATTAGTAGGGCACAGTACAAATCAGGAAAGATATTCCATCTCTGATGAAGATAAATCTTATAGAAGATCAACTTCTGATGATGCTTGGATCTTGGAATCTGATGGCAGCAATTCTTCCATAGTTGAAAATGGATCGTTGTTGCTCAGATTGAAGACTGCTCAAGATGAAGAGATCAAACTCATTCACATCAAAGGAGGTACTGAGCTGATGGTTTTTTAGGGGTCTGATGCTGACAATCAAAGCATGTACTAGACTGGACTAATAGAATAGCAAGCTATGGTGGTGGACCATACTACTATATTCCAAAGTCAGCAAAAAGAACTCTTAGCAGGGAGAGCAAGGAGTTATGGTTTTCAGTTTGAAGACCACGTCTTGTCATGGAGCAAGAAGAAGAAAAGGCCAAGAGGAAGACGCAAAAAATTGGTTTCTTGGTGAAGAGTTCCATTCACCTGTCACCTTTTTTGGGGACAAAATGTCTTCTTGCTAGTTTATTAGGATGGCACACTCTTTTCACTACCTCACAATGGGTAGCATCTGAAACACTTCAACTCTTAAAGTATCAGATCATTACATCTATACATATGTATATTTGTATAGTTTTTAATTCTATTTTATTTTATTTGTTTTCATTTTTGGATCCTTCCATTTCTGGGTAGCATGACTCCATAGCCCAATGGCATACTTCAAGGCACTGGAAATTTTGGATTCTACTCTCTTCAATTCTTTTTTACAATTGATAGAAGTTCCCCAACTAGAGCCAGTTGTTGTCCCCAAAAATATCACTCATTTTTGGGACAACATTTGAACTATTTTGCTCCTATAGACCAAACTTGTCTCTTCCCTTTTCAAAATTTGTCCTGGGCATTCAAATTCCTCATTTTTCAAGCTTCTCAAAAATCTATGGACTATACAGGCTTGAATCTATGGACTCTACAAGAAAAGAGAAATCTATGGACTCTGTAAAAATAGAGAAATCTATGGATTGTGCAAGGAAAGAAAATCTATGGACTCTACAGGCCAAGTTCAACGGGCTTCACTGGTTGATTTCTATGGACTTTGCAGGAAAGAAGAAAGCTTTCAACACTTAGGTGATCTCAAAGTTGGTTCAATAATCAAGTTCAACCAAAAGAGTTCATCGACAAGCAATAGTAGCAAGAGTTCAACCACTTCCAGGTTCAAAGACTTCTACAGTTAGGTTCAAAAGTCTTCTACAAGTAGCTTCAATCAAGGTTCAACAAGTTTCCAAGGCTTGAACCATTGAACCGTTGAACCATTGAACCACTTTGGTTTAAAGGTACAATGGGTTCAAGGTTTAATAAGTTCAACACATTTGGTTCAATAGGTTCAAAAGCTCTCAACACAATTGTGAAGTTCAATCAACAAAAGTTCATTGCTTTGGTTTAATCAAATGGTTCATCAGCTTGGTTCAAAGGCTTCATTTGAACCGTTGAACCAAAGCTTGATTCAGCAGTTGGTTCAATGCTTCAGTTCATTCAGTCGGTTCATCAGCTTGAATCGTCAGCTTGGTTCAAAGCTTAGTTTAAAGCTTAGTTCATCGACTTGGTTCATAGCTTGGTTCAAAGCTAGGCTCATCAGGTTGGTTCAAAAGAGTGGTTCAAAGTAAAAGTTCCAAAGAGCCTCTTGAAGGACAAGTGCCCTTGTGGAGGGCACTTGGTCAACAAAAGCACCCTTTGAAAGGGTCATTTTCAAAGAAGCCGCAAAGGTAAGATCATTCGGAATTTTGTCTAAGGCAATCGAAAGACAAAGGGATTTCCTTTGGGAAAAAGACTAAGGCAAGAACCAATTCTTTTAGACTTTTATCCGAAGGAATTCCTTTGGACAAAAAGTTTGAAGGAATTTGGGAAAGAAGATGCGGGAAGAAATCTTGAAGGGATTTTCAAAGACAAAAGGCAAAGTGATCGTAACAATTCTGTGGACTTTTTGTCTGCGGGAAAATGTCTACAGACTTTTTGTCTGCAGGAAAATGTCTGCAAAAAAAGATCACAAAAAAGTGTCTGTGAAAAAGACCCACCAAAAAGCTCTGAAGGATACTGAAAGGCTACCAAAGGAGCCCGAAGGGCAGGTGCCCTTGCAGGGGACTCTCAGCTGCCAACTTAAAAGACACTCCCCCAAATCTGAAGGGTCACCTTCCCTTCAAGAGGATGCAGAACAAAGGACTTAGCGACCTACTGGAATAAAGAAGCCTAAAGGCCATCTGAAGACCACTTGAAGGGTAGATACCCTTATGGGGGGCTCTTCTTGACCCAAAGCAGATCATTTCTTAAGGCTTGAAAGGTAGGTCCCCTCTAAGAAAGCTCAAATGACAAAACTGAAGGAATAGCTGAGGAAAGTGATGTGCCCATGGACGTCAAAGTTGTGATGATGAAATAGTCATTGATCCTTGTAAGTTTAAATCTACGAACCCAAATGCAATCAAAGTAAGGCCAAGATTAGTAGGAAGTGACTAAGGAATAGATCATCAAATTGAATCAAGGACTTGATTCAATTAACTAGAAAAAGAGGAATGATGAAGAAGGATTAGATCACCAGGTGGACATTGAAAGAGGCAAACTTTTGATAGCATGACTTGTTTCTCTGCATTGAGAAAAATAAATGGGTAGATGCCCCTAAATTCCAGCTTGTTTCATTAACAAATTTTAATGCAATATGATGTGTTACTATTCCCAAGTCCATCATGAAGAGGCTATATAAGGGACTCTCTTTCATTGTAAAAAGGATCTCTCTCTCACAATCAGAAACAAAACTCAGCCCAAATTGAAAGGCATTACTGAGACTTTGAGCTCAGATTGTTGATCATATTTTGTTATTGGAATAAGAAAACAAGTGACTTTATAGACTTTGTGTTGTGATATCTCTGTTGTTGGGGAAACTGTTCTTATGTATTTTTCCTTAGTATATTTTTTGTTCCTTTAATTCAATAAGCAAAATTAGTGAAAGTAGTCAGGAAGGTGTTCTGAAGTCAATTGTGGAGAGACTTTGTGCTCCCATAATTGCCTTTAGTGTGTTTTCATTTCATTTTTATGTAAAGGACCTTGGGATGACTTTATGCCCTCATTGTCCTTCATATCTCACTCTTGGGAAAATTTAGGTGAAGACTTTGTGCTACATCTCAATTTGTTGGTTACTACGTCCTTAGTTACATTTTGCTTTTACTACCAGGAGTATTCTTATGGCTTGTTGAATAGTACTTCTGAAAGAAGAGGAGTGCTTTCTGTCATTTCCCTTGAGTTTTTCCTTTGATTTGCATACATCATCTCTGAAGAAAGAGAGATGGATGGTTTGTCTTACCCTTGAGTATTATGGTTTGATTTTTACTTTGTGATGAGTATATATATATATATATATATATAGGAAACCTCCCCTTGATGAGAAGAGAGATTAGTCCCCTTTTGATGTAGTAAACCTACACATTTGGATGACCAATGTTCCTACTTTGGATGATCAAACCTATTTTGTTTATCAGTATGCTGATCAATAAAATATTCAACCAACACCATTAATGTTGACCTAGTATGTTTTTTGGAGGTCTGGAAGTGTACTATGTCAACAAAGTCAACCTAATAGCCTATCTGGAAGTGAAAACCTATACTATGTCGAATTGCTTGACCCAATAGCCTATATTTGATGTAGACTTGCACAAATAGAAAAATATCATTTTTATGAAATTTTGTGTTAAACATGCACTCAAAAGTTAGAAACTATACTGGCACTATCGACATAGTATCACAAATATAGAAAAATAATAAATAAAATGATAAAACAATGGAAAATGTGAAATAAAACTTGCATGGGTTAGATTCATGTTAGGTTCATTAGAATGTATATAATAAAAATTTTATCATGCCTATAAATCATTACTAACTTAAAGAAGATAGATAATACTTATACTTCTGATTGGGGATACATTAGATAATTGAGAACATGACCAATATGGGCATCTTCTAGACCTAATTTAGGGAACTCTTGTCACAATAAATAATAATAGGTAGGGTTCCAAAGCCCACAATAAAACCTAATCACACAATAACCCTATCTAGGTCTTATGTATTCATATATTCACTAAACTAATAACAAGTAAAGTAAAGTCTAATCTAGTTCTTACCAAATCTTGTGGCATAATATGGGGGTTAGTAAACAAACAAACATGCATAAGAGAATCTTAATTAAGCAATGTATGAGTAAAACCCTAATGCATACAGAATAAGAGTAATATTATTTGAAGCTAATACTTATGTTACTTCTATCTAATAAATAGAGGAGGAAAATTAGAGAATACTTACTTTAAAGATGAACTTGTTGAGACTCAATCTCTCACTTAGCCAAAGGGTCTTCGAAAGAGGTTGTGGTTTTTAAGGACCACTAAGAAAGGCCAAAGCATCCAAGACTTCCCCACAAAACTAGATTCTCCAAGTTGAAACCTAAGCTAAAACTACTCAAGTAGAATGGTGGAAGATTAGATTGTAAAGAAGGGTAAGTTAATAATAACTCTTGTTCATTGGTAAATAATGACAAAATTATCTTGTATATAAAGGTGTATTTAACCTTAATCCCTTTTGAAATTTTTAACTGACAGGGTTGATCTTGTCGACCTAGTACATTTATAGATAAAAATTCTATAGTTCATGAGATAGGTCAGCCAAGAGATGACCTAGAACCTAAATGAATTTAACTATACTATTATAGGGTCAACCCAGTTGACCTAGTACTGTAGACTATCGAAAAGGGCTTAAAATGAAGAAAAGAGGGTTAGAATGTGGGAAAAGATTGGAGGAGTGTGAAAAATAGGAGTAGTAGCTTAGGGAATGGTTTTTAGGAGATGGTTAGATTGGTAATAAGTAACAATAATGGACAACAATCCTATGAATCACCAATGGTCTACCCACCCCTTTCTCGATGCACCCTTTAAGGCATGCACTCAAAGAGATTGAGTCTTGACAGGTTCCTACAAGATATAAAACATCAGTATTTCATAAAAGCCAAAAATATTATGTGTATACAGGATCTTAATAATCATGGTTATGTCAAAAATTGTGGTTAATGCAAAGAAGAAGTGGTTAAAGAAATGAAAATGATTAATCCCAATGCACTATGGATGCCTTAAGGGAGAGTTGGATGTGACCATCAAGGGGTCAATGTCTAGTGTGGTAGTCCATTAGAATATGCCTACTGATAATGCTTGGTACATTTATTTATAATTAGTCATGTGAATCTATTTTTACATGTATGTTTTTCCCTTAAATAGCCTTCACATCAATGATGGATATTTTAATTCATCTTCTATATTGTCCCTTTTATGTAATGCCTTTATAAAATTAATCATGTAAACCCATTTTTCTAAAAAAATTACCCTTATCTTACATTTAATCCCTTATGGTGTTGTTTCATTTTAGATGTCGCATTACTCATCCCATCTTATTTTATTAAAAATTCATTAAAATTATGTTGAAGCAATGAACAATGGATGACACCTTACTCAAACATGATATGCCATAATTAATGACATTGATTCTAATATCTCTTTTAACTATTAGATCTTGATAATGTAGCATTTTGTGAGAACTTATTTTCATGGAAATTTTGTTTACTCATTTATTGAATAACCAAGTATTTTGTATCTTTGTGAATAAAATTCATTGTCCCTACAATTTTCACATAGAACAAACTGTATGAATTCTATAAGTCCAAACTAATATCAAGAGCACATATGTCTTATTTTCATAGGTCATCAGATACATAAAGATTGAGATGACAATGAAAATTTTGATGAATGCATTCAAGTAGTGAATAATATGTTGAAATTCATGCTCATCAATGGTATATAATATGTCATTTAGTGGAATTAAGCTTAAATTTGGTAGTCATAATTTCCTATCATTTTAGATCACCACGTGGATCTAACCCAATCATAGCCTTTCACATGGAGAGTCACACCATCCCATGAACACTAGATTAAAATTGGTGTGCACACATATATCACCAATGAGAAAACAAAGGATCAAGGTCCCATGATCATGTCACATGTGGAGATAATATTATACATTGTTATATAATTAAAATTGATAGTCATTTATGGCCATATAATATTTAGATGTTTTTTACAATTATACATATGGCGTTCAATTGCATTACACTACATTGAATTTAGGTTTTTTTTGAATTTATAAAAAATAAATACTTTTTAGCACATCCACATGATTTATGACATGCCATCCAGTGTCTTGCATTTGAATATCTAATGTGGCATAAGGAATATGCCTAACATTATCCATATGTTTAATGTAATCTTAAAAGATGAGTTTAAATTCGAAGTCCTCTACAAATAAAATCTTCTTTGGAATTTTAATTTATGTCTTTGAAATTTTTAATCTCTTTTATATATTTTTTTTTCATGGTTTGGAAAGTTCAATTAGGGGAATTACCCTAGGATTGAGAAAATGTTTAATATTTTCAATGTCTATATTGACATTATTACATCATTTTTTCCCTGGAGCAAGGTGAAATGGAATAATAAGTTTACTAAAATTTCAATTTATGATCCAAATTTTGAGGATATGGGATACAAAATTTCAACTTTATGCATTCTCTTTTTGTAATGATAAATATTTTCTCTATAATTTGAAGTGGTTTCTCTTAATTTTTTTAAATTTTGGCCAAAATTCAAAAGGATGTGGTCAAAACTATTGTTGAAATTAAATACCTATTTAATTATATTAATGGATGTTTCTATATTATATTTATTTTATAGACTATTTTGGTCTCATATATGTTGATAAAAGCTATATTTATATTGCACCAACATTAGGAGCCATAATAGAATGTGATTAGTCAGTTATTCTAAGGTCATAGTTTAATGAGCCTTTATTTTGTGAAGGGGATTCACAAGTGTTGGTTTCTTATCCATAACAATAAATCAAACCTTTTTCAATATAAAAAATTGTATTTTTAACAATATTAAATTTGATAGATCAATACAACATGTGCTAAGCACTTTTGTCCCAAGACCTATCCTTTTATGGATTATGTAGCCCTAAAATAATTGTAAGACACCATGCGTCTCATTTTAATAGGCAACAAGATACACAAAAATCAAGATGATCACAAACAATTTGTTAGATGAAATTGAATCTTGTCACTACATGTCAAGAAATAATTTTGTGATCTTGAGTTTATATTTGAAAACTATCATCACATGTCACTACATGTAAAGTAGTGGATCCATCCAAATCATAGTCTACCACAAAAAAAAACATGCCATCCCATTTATAAAAGTTTAAAATTAAATGTCATGCATATATCACCAAATAAAAAATAAAAAAAGGCATGAGGCCACATGATGATGCCACACATAGTGACAGGATATTCTATTATCATAAGATTATAATTGATGGATAGTGCCACATGCTTAACATTAATAGTCTTTAAAGATTTATATGTATGGGATTTCCCTAAACTATATTGAATTTAAATTTTTTCTGGTATATATTGGAAAAATAATTAATTTTAAACACTACCACATGATTTTCGCATGTCATCCAATGAATATTTCAATCCACTTTGAAACAAGATATAAGGACTATGCCTAGAAACTTACATAAGTTTAATGTGATCTTCAAAGGAAAGCTTAAATACATAGTCCTTTGTACAGATTATTTGAGACACATGAACAAAATCTGAAGATGTCATAGGAAAATGAATTGTAGTATTTCAAATCTAGTTTCTAAACTATGATTTTTTTGAAATGGTCAAGTATAATTAGGTCAAACATTAGAAATTCGAAGACGTAGTATTATTTTTTATAAAATTCAGAGTAGATAGATTTCCATGAGGCCCATAATTTTATGAGCATCATTGAATGTTTTTTAAACCCTTTGGTGGAAAGTTAGATAATATCATCTAGTTTACATATTCTTGGTGAGATTGAATTATCATTACATTTGGGTCACACATATGTGGCAACCACCTCTTAAGTCATACCTTCCATGGGTGTCTTTTATATGTTATTTTTACACCCTTGGATACATACTCTTTAAGCAATACCTTCTACATAATATTGGTGTGTTAAATAAATTCATGTTAATCGAGTAATTATAGTTTCTAGAATTCCGTACGAGCATCCTCTTGAACAAGATAAATTTATACACATGCATTAAATTATCAAACCTACCAAGGTTAATCCATTGTAAAATGGTTAGAGAAAGGGAATACCATTCACCAAGTGACCAATACTCAAGATACCATTACATTATAGATCCATAGTGGGTTTCATGGAATCCTTATCTACTACACACCATTTTTAGATATTTAAAGCACTTACACATGTTCTTATTTATTTTTTTCCTATAAAACCATATAAAAATCAATGATGGGTTCCATGAATGTCAACTCATTTTAATCCTAATATTGTTTCACAAGCACAGAGTCCCATTATATATACAAACCATACCAAATCATATAGTGACATATATTTCACCTATACATGCTCCTTGATAGTGTTATCATTTTATTACACCATATTCATAGTGGGGAGATATCTATGAGCATCATTTAGATGTGATCATATGTTAGTGTATTCACATATTAAAAAAATACCAAAAAAATATAAAAACATTGAAAAATCCAAAAAATGTTTGGCATCTACATATTTTATTGGCTCCTTGGCATCTATGTATTAGTTTCATGTTGATGGTTAGCATATTAGTTACTTATACATACACGTGTTTCACACTTATATTTGAGTGTTATAAAAACATACATAGATACATGATCTATAAACTTTTTGATGTTGGGATTTCCCTCTACTCACATCACTAGGACATTGGGGAAATCCACTTTTATTATCAAGATACATCTAGGTTATATCATTCAATGGTAACTTTACATTGTCATGTTTAAGCTCATATATGTACTTACACATGCCATTATACATGCTTATATGTTTCATAGTGTACTTGATATGTTATGGACTTGACATTTTTTGTTAATACATTATATCCATGGAATACTATGATATGTTTATGTTGGTTTATTGTGATTTCCTTTATGCACTTCTTTGAGTGCCTTGCCTTTCTAGTTTATTTTATTTTATTTTATCAAGCATTTTAATATGATCCATTGATTGTATCCCCATGTCTTTGCTTCTTTTACATTTTAATATGTCATTTATTATGGTATATACATTTGAATATTTCATTATTGATTTTGTGTACATTTGAATAAGTCATGTCCATTATTTTGTGTGGCATTTGAACATGCCTCTTGTTTGTAGTCTATGTTGACAATTATCTTTTGATTTGATTTTGAGTGTTATTGTGTGTGATTTATTTACTTGTTACTATTATACTATTATTATATAGATCTTACCATGATATTTATCATGAATATCAGGCCTTAATGTGATCACACTCTATGTACATCGATTATAAATTTAACTAGACATGTTATCCTATATGTTAAATGGTTCATTCATAATCATATGGTTATCTTATCCTTTTGAGTTGAGTTAACTACAATTTTTTCTTCCCTCACATCAGAGGGAAGTGGGGGCATATTAGTGGGGAAATATCATGTGGTGCATGTCATAGAGGCATGGGTTCCACACATTCAAAATTTTAGATTTAGTGGGAGCATGTCCCATAGGCATGGATTCAACATGTTTATAGTTACATATTCATTGGGGGTATGTTTTGGAAAACATGTTATTGACACTTACTCAATATTCATAATACCCATATTATAATGGGGGCATGTTTTGGAAACACATCCTCCACATTGGCACTTATATCACCTTCTATATTTCTCCATGCATAGTGGGGGTATGTTATGGCAACATGTCACCCACACTTGTTCAAATTTCTAAATTGGGTAAAGCACATAATTATATAATTTAGATACACATTTATGGTATAATTGTATACATTGGTACCATTGGTATACAACATTTCAACATTAGACATACCTAATGTTCTTATGTAATGTAATGCGTGCATAATATTTTAAACTCCAAATCAATTATAGATTCTAAATACTTTCAAGGATTGTCACCACCCACCAAGTTGGATTTTTAGGCATTGTATTAATCCAATATATTATATTAGTTGATTCACCCTTTTGGTATGGCTGAGATGATTAGATCAATCGATGTTACCATTTTTAGGTTAGATTTCACTGTATCATCTAGCCTCTCTACTTTGATAGTGTGAGTTGATTGGCTTCCCTCACACTCACCATGTTATAATAATGATTGGGTTACATGGCTGAGCAAGTCTCAACTACCAGGTCACAATCCATATTTTGTTCAAAATTGGGAGCATGAGCCCTCCTATTTCTCTATCTCTCTACCTCCTTATATATATATGCACTTACCAAATTTATATTTGTCCTAATCTTAGTTTAAGTGATTCATAATGATACATCTTTCAAATCATGTTACCAATAGGAAATATGGTTGCATCGATACAAATATGTACTTATAAAACTTGATCTCTTTCAATTTCAATCATTTGAATATATGTGAATGCTAAATTATATGCATTGATTGTATTCTAGAATATGCTCTTCATTACAAGTTAGTCACCAATAAATCACTCAATTTGGATTCAAGTAGAAATAAGGTGTGTCATACACACTCATGCATGCATTACTTTCCTTTAATTTAGGAATTTAAATAATATATTAAAGGGAAAATGTAGGAACTATTTATAAATTATATATCACCTCAGTCTTCTACACTTCAAAAACAAAAAAATTAGAATTTCCTCTATATTCTAGACCTTTTGTACTTCTATAAGTCTTATACCCCTATCCTATATCTTAGTCTAACCAATCTTATGTTGATGAACTAAGCATTCTATCTTTCCTAAAATACTTAAAAACTATTTATCTTATGCCTCTACAAGGTATGAACCTGCACTTTCTTTCATTCTCCCTAAAGACTCGTGTGTTAGACAAACCCCTGCATCAACACATGTGTCCTATTCTAACACAAGTGTTTAGTGCCCTAGAAGTTGTCTACTTTAAAGTTTAAATATATCTTAATGGTTAGACTAAATGTTTTTATTTGAGTTATTCTTGAAAGGGATTGGTTTAAATATAATATCAACCCTTATTGATTCTTCACCTATAAATTTATTACCTAGCCACTAATCAACATACAAAAGTCATTCAATCAAACACTTAAGTGAGCAAAACTGCCCTATTTTCTACTAGTTATATATCAAGCATAGGGACAACATATCTAAAAGTTTAAAGTATTGAATGAGTATCCAAAGAACTATATTTTAAAATTTACAAGCTAGGTCATTATTGTACTTAATTATCACACATTGCATGATTCACACACATGCCAACACATATAGGAGAACTAGATAATTTTGAGACCCTCTTCAGAGTATTGGCTATGTAGGTAACACTCATTGGTAGAGGGGTATTTGAGAAATCTCAATAGCATGATCACACTAATCCATATTTCATACAATCACTCTGAAGATGAATAACTAGGGTACTGAATGTTTGATAAGGAGTGATAGTCCTAGATCTAAATGCACTAAATCACAGTAATGAAAAACCTAAAAGCATCTAGGTGGTTACATCATGTTTCAATAGGTATTCCATACTATATACCTACATCCAATCCAAAAAATAGTGTTAATGAAACCATCTTAGGTTGACACAAGTGTTCATGGATATAAAAACACAAAATCTAAAATTTGGTAACTATTCCAAAATATTCTTCTATTTTACATCATACCTATTATAAATTTAGGTATGTATTACCATCGAAATAAACTAAGTATCTAGTTTCATTATCATTATCATATATATCATAGTTTTACTTTCCACGTTTAGCATATCTCAAAATAATAAATTCAATATATATTTTATCTGAGTTTTGTAATTAATTAGCCTGCTATAGATCTATTTATCACCATTGTGTCTATTCATTTACATATCATTAACCTTATAATAAGATCCACATCTATAAATTTTAAACACTCCATAAACATTCAATGGTGTTTTATCTTCAAACGATAAAAATTGACAATAGGCATACCAAAAGGTGTAAAATAAATATCTACCTATAGTACACCTAATAATAACTTTAATGACAATAAAAAATTAATAAACCAAAATTTTATAATTAGTACACATATGCGGGCTTTCAAATTCACTTTATTCATTTTGAAATGAGCTAGAGCTAAAAATGAGTAAGCTCACCTAGTTGAACATCTACTCCCAGTTAGCCCTATGAATTTTCCCACCAAAATAATCCTGACCTAGTCAGGGTTCCACTCGCACATAGAATTGTGGACATCGTTAAAGATTTATGATGTTTTATTTAGGCTTTCATCCCTACATACCATTCACCATTTGTTGTTTGGATAAAATATGACCTCATTGAGCCTTTGATACTAATTACAATTATTTGAAAAGATAAAGAAAATCATAGACATAGTTTGGCATTGGGATCAAGATATCACTACATGTAACCAAGAATAACTTCTTTGACCGGATCAAGAGTAAAATACCGTATACCACAACCCTTTAAAAATGAATGCCTTGAGGACATAATTAAGGTTCAATCTTCAAGTAACAAAGTGAATTCAAAATAGAAATAATGCTTAGTTTTAATCCAAAAACAAAGCCTAAATTATTACTAAAGCATTGATAAGAGGGAGGTGTTTAAAACCTAATAATTAATAAAATTGTGATTAAAACTTTTCTAAAAAAAATTCCCTCAAGTTATATTTAGAGTATAAGTTTTGATTACCAAATATAATGTTACACAATGCTTATGAAGACCTAATTAGGAAAGTGAACCCATTTAACATTAAAAAGAGGTTCATTTACCAAGTTCTAATTAGTGGATAAAATATGATTAGCATAGAAGGCCAACATTGCATGAGTCATGAATACTTAATTTCCCATTAAAGACCAATTACATTAGAAAAGTGTTATTTGATCTTTCCAAGATGAACTCTGAAATGTAAAGCCTAATTAAGACCACAAATCTTGATCCAAATTGAAAAATACCATAGCGAATTGTTCGTATATTCTATGAAGATCAAAGTGGGACAAGAAGTTATAAAAAAACATGCAACAACACACACCAAATTAAAGGAAATACAAAAAATCAAGAAAAAAAACACTCCATATTTTTACACAAGATACCCAATCCACCATGGATGTGTTTGTGTCAAGAGATTGCCTTGTGAGAATGAAAACTTATAGTGTCATGCTGCATGCATTATGAGTTCTATTAGAAACTTATGGTGTCATGGTGCATGCATTTTAAATTTTATTTTAGTTTTAATATATTTAAATTAAAGTTCAATATTATGATTATTTGATATTTATTTATGGAAGAGTTATATGTTGAAGTTTACTATGTCATGTTTACTTTATGATGATCATGTGTGAAATTTTAAGTGCATAAGAGAGGAAATGGATATCTTATCATTATTAAAAAATTTTAATCCATAGGGAGTGTCTTTCATATTACTTATATTTCACATACGATATATGTATGTAGGAACACTCAGAATGGTTTAATAAAATTATTCCATAGTGAGAGTTCTAGTCACATTTCATATTTTTTTATATGCTAAATTAAAGGGACTTATTGTCCTTTTGAAATGAAACTAGTGGCTTTCAACCATAAGAAACATAAATGAATGACTAAGTGTTGAGAAACAAGTGTGTATTTGTGTTCTTCTTTATTAATTTTATATTAATAATGTTTCTATACATGTGTGATCACCTTGAAATATAGAATGACAAATCCACTTGTAATCAATATTGGTCATAATGTTAAACAATATCCAATTCCTTGATAATGTATTTTTTAGATTATCACTCTTTATTGTATTTGTACCTATTTGAGACTTGTCACTTGTATCTTTTGGTTTAAACACCATCTCCTTATTGTAGAATATATTTTACCATTTTCATGTCCACTTTGAAAATATTCACATTGATTTGATTTCTTGGTGCAATGTTAAGTAATTGTCATTTAACCAAGCCATTATTTATGACCTTCCTTTTGAGTAGAATATTATCCAAGTGGAACAATATTTTTTCATAGGATATCATAATATTCTATTACGTTTCTTAATTGAGACCATTCCGTGAGTTTATTAGCCAAAATCTTAGTATCATGCCATATTGAACACATCCCTTTGTTCATACTCACATAGTGAAAACCCTTCACTATTTTACATTGTGGAAACTTTGTGGGTACATAGGTGCATTTATCATATACTTATTTTAAATGTGAACCCTTTGCCTTTATTACATTCTATTCATAGTAAACATAACCTTTTAGGTAAAATCATAATGATTTTTCTAAAATTAATGTCGTTACCTTTTTTAATATATATTTGACTTAAAATTTATTATCCTTCGGTCACTTTTGAGAAATTGTTCATAATTATGTCGCTTGACAGTTTGTCTATCCTCATAAAGTACTCATAGTTTGATAAGTACCTTGTGACCCCAAGAGGTCATGATGGAGATAAGTGTTACCATCTCAACATCTTGCACTTGGTCCAATTCAAAAAATGTTTTAAGATGAGATCACTTTCTGTAAACTTATTGCCTCAAAATAAGTGATTAGATATGATAATGACTATGATTGATATATATGTCAAACATCTTATGGCCATACTTAACAAACCTCTCCACATAACCAAATTGATTTCTATGTTACTCTATGAATCTAGTCCAAAATGATGAAGACATGTGGATGGTATAATCACTTTTTTATGACATAAGTGATGTATCATGTTGGAATCCATGTGAACAGTCATTTAATATAAGTTACATTGATAAACCTAGTGATTATTTGAGTAGATCAAATGTGGTATATCATGAACCTTATATTTTAACTAGATGACCATGTGGACACTTGGTCTCACTTATAATTTCTACAGACTTTGGTTAGACTCTTCATGAACTTAGACTTGACCAAGTCTTAGTTGTGTCGGTATGGATATAGACCATAATTTAATAAGGAAATAAATGTAAAATTTATCTCACTATAGTTATAGAGGAAAATAAATTGGTGAGGAAACTTAATTTTTAAAGGTTCATTGATTCAATAAATAAGGCCATACATAGTTTGTTATCTGGATAAGTGGAAACCATCCCATTTCCACATTGATGAATTTAACTAGAAAAGGCTTGAGTGGTTAGCTTCCTTGTGAGCCTATGGATCTATGAAATTATAAATCATGGTTGAATAAATCTAAAGTATGTGAAGTCCACTGAACTATTAAACATTTATTGTGACAATTTTTTATATGTGGGATCACTTGAATATTATTATGATCCCTTTAATGGAAACATGCTTATAATATTAAGTTTGATCAATTGCCACAATTATATAGTTGAGAATATATATATATATATATATATATATATATATATATATATATATATATATATATATATATATTCATGTGAATAAGGTTGGAATATTGTTATAAAGTGTTCATCCACTAAGTGATTGTGACACTGACAGACTCTGTGGGATTTATGTAAGCTGGTAGAATATATGGATCATTGTGACCTCATGGACTTGTGACCCAAAAGAATACATTATAAAGTACAAAACTTAACATAATAATATAAGTGGATAAATTTATAAATTATGGAGAGTGTATATACTAAAATTTTGTGTTTGGTTCTTGACTGACAAATTTGACACATATTTAACACATATAAATAGAGCACTAGTGTAAGATCCTAATTAACCATATTCTCTCATTTGTGTTATATCTTATGATTTAACCCTTCAATTATGTCGTTAAACACTTACATAAACCTCATTGTCTATTTCAAACATGTTAAATATATTACGTAGACATCCTTGGACTCCAAGTTCATTTAAACTATATATAAGGTGGTTATACTAAATATGGTCATTATCAACAGTTGAATAATGACATGCACTTGTTAGAATCGATATGCTCTTAGGAATGGTATAAAACCCATATTTATGCTCATCTCATTATCCTAACATGTCAACGGCATAAACTACATTCATATATAAATAAACCAAGGTCTCATTACAAAATAGACTTGGCACTTATTTGATATACATCTAAACATTAATTTAAACTCATTATATATAAATTATTGTTATCAAATTTTCATACCTATCACTAATACTAGTCACAAGATAAGTCTAAACAATTCAAAAGCCAAGTAAAAAGAAGAACTATGAAGTATCAAATCTAATCATTATTTGCATACACATAACGAAGGAGCACAATTGCATAATCACAGTAGGTAGAATAACTATGCATGGTGTGATTTTCCTCTGTTGAGTATTAGATACACATATAATAGTAAATAATTACATGGGGGTGATTGGGGTCAACTCAACCCATTATAAATTCCTCCAATTTATCATGTTTCAAGCCCTCACAAGCACATCTAGGGTTTTAAGGTAAATGAGGCTGATTTAAAGATCAATGTATGTCTACCAAGTTTGGTATGACAAAGATAAAATAAGGAAAATTGTCAAAGTTGATTTTAAAATCATTATGCCACACTTCAGTGCAAGTTAGTAACAACTAGTAGGTCAGTATCAACCAACAATACTCACCTAGGTCTATGGAATCAACCTAATGTATGTAGAGATCTAGTTTTGGGACCAAGTAAACCACATACTTGCTTTATCTTGATTTTCAATTTAATAATACAATCATATTTATACACTCAACTAGAAAAGATAAATGTTGTTATTTTTTAGTTTTTTATATATTTACCATATGTCCTTATCAAATAAAAAAGAATTGTTGTCAATTACTTACATTTAGATGTATGCTTAAATATCATATCTATTGATCCAAATTATATTTTAAAGTTTTATCATAATTAGATTAATCTAACCCATTAATCCAAATTAGTTTAAAGCATATAGTTAAGTGTGAAACTTAATAAATTGAAATTACACTAGAATAATTAGAAACCATAGCTTAATTATGGATTTTCTATTCAACGTCCAATGAGGGTATGCTTTTAGGGGGTTATATATTTTTAGATGTCTTGAATCTGATGGCATGATCTGTATTAGCTTCCAAGAAACTTAGGTGAAATTATCTCTTGAGGACCCTAAGAATGGGCTCAGGATCACAATTTAGTGTGTGCTTCAAAAATTAAACCATAAGTAAGTTATCCATATTAATTTGATGGGATTAATTATAGATGAATTTGTATCATTCATTTCACATTAGTGTGATAATTTTTAGTATGCATGTGAGCATTTGAATATAAATTTTTACACAAACACAATGAATTTATTGTGAAAATAAAAAAAATGTGGATGATTTTGGAATAAACCTATGGTGTGCTATATGGAGACCCATCCTTGACAAATTAAGAATTAACCCCCATTTGAGATCGATACATTTATTTTCATTATATTGGTTAAATTTTAATAATTATAACCTTTTTATATGCATTTACTTCTTAAAGTGGGATTTATGTACAACTTGTACCTCTAAAAGTTATCTATATAAAATGATGTCAACTGTAATTTACATATATTTTACATTCTCATGATAAATTATATGTGACAATTTGAGACATGAATAACTGAATAAAATATATTATTTTTAAGAAAATTATTTAATATTATTAATTATAAAAACTTTAATTATTTAATATATTATTAAATTATGGCACGATAAGAAATTAATCCTTGTATAAAAGTTAATCTTCATGAAGGTGGAGGGTTGTGTGTAACACTCTATAAATATAAATATATCCTCCTAAACTAGTCTATAATAGCATTTGAAAGATAATTTTTGGATAGATAACCATAATCAAAAGTTTTTCATCAATAAGAGGTTAGCCCATGGGTGGATAACCAATAATTTCCAATTTTCATGAGATTTATATATTAACTAATGGATGGGACATTCAAATCTATTATTGTTCAGGGGTCCCAATGAGGAATTTGGGTATTCTAAATAAAATGATTCCACATGATTTTGAGTGAGTAGATGTTTATCTAATATGCCTAGTACCTTCTTGTAAATGGAATTTTGGTGAGGTGAAATGTGATTTATGGTAAGGATGGGAAAACACGTCCTCCACTGGATTTGAGGGTTTCTAAAAACCATAAGTTGAAAATCATTAAATACTGATGGAACAAATGTTATGTTTAATGAAAAGAATTAGTGGGCATTTTTTAGAGTTTTGCCTAAGCCTCTGCTAGATATATGATTCGATAAAAATATGAGTTCAATAAAATTACTAATTAAAGGCATTCTTCATACAACATCACCATTTAGATTATTCCATGAAAGATTATATTATCAATACAAGTGAAGCTCTAATACTAGACTAATCCTAAAATTATGTCTATTTCTATGCCACAATTTTCTCTAAAGGTCTTTCCTAGTTAAGAACCTTCTAGGGTAGCACGGTTGGTAAGGGTTGAATATGGGTACACTTATATTCTCTATATAATTACCTCAACTCTTCATGTTAGTCATGCAACTAGGTTTTATTTTGTGAATACCAAGTACACAAACTAGAAATGGCTGTGACTGAGATGCATCAAGCTTTAGAGGGCATTTTCTCCTTTTTTCCCACCCTTGTTCTCAAATCTACCATTCTCTTCAGCATCTCTGACATTATTGAAAATTTAGACTTTGATTCTTGTCTTTCTCTTCATCAAATCACTATTAAAATATTATTCTTCCCTCCTACCTCCATTGTTATACTCAATAGTTGTAGCAACCTACCTAAATTTAATGCAACAATTTCAAACTTGAATTTTGGGTACCATTTAGAGTTTGAGGGAAATCTAGTGGTAGGTGTCATGAGCTATCAAATAGAGTCAAAAGGAGATAAATAGAATAGAAGGAAAAATATAAATAAGAAAAAGGGAAAAATCATGTAGTAGCAGTCTATAGAAGAGAATGTGCAATAGAAGACAAAACAATAATTCATAGAAAAAGGAAAAATAAAGCAATGCCTTGTAGGAGAGCAGAGCAAGAAAAGAACATAGGAGATATTCCTAGTCGTCTATAGCAAAGACAGCAAGTGCTAGTAGCAATTTGTATCAAATACAACAAATTGAATGAACAATAGTCTATTAGGAGAGAGTAGTAGAATAGGGGAAAATAGAGCAGCAGTAGTCTACAAGAAAAAACACAGAGCATCAATTAAGAAAAGTGCCTTTTTATATGTTTTTTCTGAGTTATTTTTATAAATAGTAGAAACTATGTACGTAAATAATTTTGAGGTTAATATGTGTGTGTATATATATATATATATATATATATATATATATATATATATATATATATATATATATATATATATAGTTGTGTGTTTTTCTACCATTCTCTTCCCTTCTCTTGTTTCAATCTCTATGTTGTCTATCTGCTACCCACCTGGGCCTTTCAAATTTAGTAATTTTTTCCCTACATAGCCATTAGAGTTATAAACATTCCCAACAATTAGTATTAGAGTCCATAGGTGAAGGGAAAATAGGTTTTGAGTCCATTTAGACATGGCATTAAGAAGTTCAAGCTCATGATAGCAGCCCCCTATGTTTGATGGGAAAAACTATGAT
Organism: Torreya grandis; assembly: GCA_037957365.1. Classification (NCBI taxonomy): domain Eukaryota; kingdom Viridiplantae; phylum Streptophyta; class Pinopsida; order Cupressales; family Taxaceae; genus Torreya; species Torreya grandis. The sequence continues at coordinate 784,802 of JARHVA010002206.1, forward strand.
GTGTGGAGCATCAAAATGAAAAATATATTCAACTCTCAAGAGCTATGGGAGTTGGTTGAAGTTGGGTATAATGAGGTTACAAACATGGAAACCTTCAATGCTTTGACCCAAAAATAAAATAATATGCTAAAGGAGAAAGGATAAAATATGCCAAGGTACTTATTTATATACATATAGCTTTGGGTGAAGTTTTTCAAGTTTCATCTCTTGATAAGAGACTCTGAGACCCTACAAATGAAGGAGAATGAGTCTATCAATGACTTCTTCATATGGAAAATGAACATTATCAATCAAACGAAAACATGTGGTGACAACCTTGAAGATCATAGAATCATTGAGTAGGTGTTGAGGAGCCTTCCAATTAGATTCAAACGTTTAGTGGTTTCTATAGAAGAATCAAAAGATTTGAGGCAAATGACAATTGATGAGCTAATGGGTTCTTTGTAAACCCATGAATAAAAATTGAATAGGTCAGCCACCTCTTCCCATGGGCAAGCATTTAAGGCTAATGTGAATGTGAAAAGAAGGAGGAGAGGATCAAATAATATAAGAAGAGGAAAAAATAATAGTATTCAAGAAGGTGGAAGACACAAACATGGATGAGGAAGAGGAAGGAGCAACAACACTTCTAGAGGTATGATAAGTCTAGGATCTAATACTATTATTTCAAAAAAATATGGACACTATGCTAGTGAGTTTAGAAAGGAGTATGACATGAATAAGTAAAATTCAAATTTATATCATACATAAGAGGTTGAACCTAATAGGAATGAGAAATGAGGAAGCTTATTTATAACATGTAACATTGCTAAGTAAAGTGGCAAGGAGACGTGGTGCTTGGATAGTAGTTGTAGTAACCACATGAGTGAGAACAAAGAGATGTTCAGCCACATAGATGAAATAATAGAATCATAGGTAAAGATGAGCAAAAATGATAAAGTTATTTTCATGGGAAAGGGTAAGATTTTAATCTTCACCAATCCAGGTGACAAAAGGAAAATTCATGATGTTTACTATGTACCTGGGTTAAAACACAACTTTATCATCATATGTTAACTTATCCAAAAAGGGTATAAGGTTATATTCAAGAATGGTGAGTGTTTCATCTTTGATAGGAGTGGTTTCAATAGGCAGATTATAGTAGTCAAGATGATAACCAATCAAATGATTCCACTAAGAATGCAATGTGAGCTCACAATTGTGTTCAATACAATGATAGTAGATGAGTCTACTCTTTGGCATATTAGGTATGGGGATTTGAGATTTGGAGGGTTAAACCTTCTTCATAAGAAGCACATGGTGAAGGGGTTACCCCTTATAGAACAACCAAATAAGATGTGTGAAGGATGGATATTAGGGAAGGAACATAGGAATGTGTTTCCCATGGGTAAGGCATAGAGAGCTAGAGCTCTTTTAGAGATGATACATTCAGACTTGTGTGGTCTAATGAATACCACCTCCCTATCCAAGATTGTTATTTTCATAACATTAATAGATGATTATAGATAAAATATGTGGGTGTACTTCTTGAAGAATAAATCAAAATAATTTGAGACTTTCAAGTAATTCAGGGCCATGGTGGAGAAGCATAATGGCTACTACATCAAGATTTTGAGGATGGATAGAGGGGGAGAGTATATATCCAATGATTTCATAAATTTTTTCAAGGATCATGGCATAAAGAAATAATTTATAGCCAGGTATACACCATAACAAATGTGTGGCTGAGATGAATAATATGACCATCCAAGAGATGACAAGGAAAATGCTCAAGGAAAAGAGTTTACCTAATGATTTTTAGGCTGAGGATGTAGAAAAATCCATATACTTGTTGAATATATGTAAAACTAAGAATTTTATGGAGGAGATCCCTCAAGAAACATAGAGCAACTAAAATCCAAGTGCAGAACACCATAGAATGTTCAGTTATGTGGCATATTCACGTGTGTCTAAATAAAGAAGGAATAAGTGGGATGATAAAGGTGCGAAATGTATTTTCATAGGGTATAGTGACCAATCAAAGGCATACCAATTATATAATCCTATCACCAAATATCTCATAATTAGTCAGGATGTTCAATTCATTGAGCATGAGGCTTGAAAAGATAGACAAAGAGAAGAGCATGTGGAAACAAGGGCTATTGGAACCTTTATTGAATCTAAAATAGTAGGTGATACACACACCAATGCACCAACATAGATCACTATTTCTCAAATCACTGAATCATCTAGTGGTAATAGTCATCAAGAAGGCTAAGGATTTGTCCAAGAGTGAACATCATCCTCCTCCAACTCAAATCAATGCTAAAAAATGACAAGGATCTTGAAAAAATTCTCTGAGTAGTCAAGGTATGAATAAAATCAAGATGAAACTATAAATTATACTCTCTTTTTATCAGTTGATCTAATCTACTTTGAAGAAGTAGTCAAGGATAGCAAGTGGTGTGAGGTAATGGATGAATAGATACACACCATAGAGAAAAATGACACATGGGAGTTAGTTGACCTACCAAAAGGAAAAGAGGTCATAGGAGTTAAGTGGGTATACAAGACAAAAACTAATTTAGATGTAAAGATAGAGAAGAATAAGGAAAGGCTAATGGTGAAGGGATACAAATAAATTACTGAACATGATTACAATGAAAATTTTGCACCCATATCAAGGTTAGAAACCATAAGGACAGTCATAGCCATTGTTGTTCAACACAAGTGGAAGGTGCATCAAATGGATGTGAATTTAAAATTATTGAATGGAGTGATATAATAAGAGGTATATGTGGCACAACCACCTAGATATGAGATTTTCAAGCATGAGAACAAAGTGTATAAGCTAAAAAAGGTATTTTATGGGCTCAAGCAAAACCCAAGAGCATGATACATTTGCATAGACTTATAATTGTTGAGCATCAACTTTTGTAAGAGTGTAAGTGAGCCCACACTATACATAAAAGCATGCAAAAAAGGTATTTTGATTATTGTATTATATGTGGATGATCTAATATTCAACAAAAATATAAATTAGTCCATTGAATAATTCAAAATAGCCATGAAAAATGAATTTTAATTTTTTAATTTGGGCTTTTTGAAATATTTTCTTGGGATAGAAGTCAAAAAAATGGATGAAAGCATATTCATATGATAATCTAAGTATGGAAATAATATTTTGGAGATATTCAAGATGTTATACAACAAGCCTATATTTAGTCTAGTCGAGACAAGCTTGGATTTGTGCAAATATGATTGCAACAACAATGTAGACCCCACACGCTATAAGAGCCTAGTGAAAGGTCTAATGTATTTGACTACAACAAGGATGGATATAATGTATGTAGTCATCCTCATGTCAAGATTTATGGAGATGACAAAGGATACACATTAAAAAATAGGCAAGAGGATATTGACATATATAAATGGAATAAGGGATTATGGTGTTTTGTATGCAACATGAAATGAGTTTCAACTTGTTGGTTACATGGATAGTGATTGGGTAAGTAGCCTTAATGACTAAAATATAACTTTGGTTTATGTATTTTATCTTGGGTCAAGAGCATTTTTTTGTGCTTCAAAGAAAAAACTGATAGTGTCACTTTCTACAGCTTAATCAGAGTATATAACAACCAATGCAGTAGCATGTCAAGCTATATGGTTGAGAAGGATAATTTTGGACTTGTATAAGGAGAAACAAGGAGCTTCTATGATCTATTATGAAAATGTATCATCTATATAATTTTCAAATAACCCCATGTTTCATGGTAGGAGCAAACACATAGCAATCAAGTATCACTTCATTTCAAGAATTAGTTGAAAATCATGTCATAAAACTTTAATTTTGCAACTCTGATCTATAGTTAGCTGATATTTTCACTAAACCTTTGTCTAAGGACACTTTCATGTATCTAAGAGGAAGAATAGGAATAATAAATGCAATAGCATTATGCCTATAAAGTGTTATGGTAGTTTTGGTGTCTTACGATAGAGCTATGGACATAAACAACACACCTTCAGATACCTGTAGTGGAGTTATAGATTACATCAGGGTAGCTACAAATTTTGATAGTCTAGCTATAGATTTCTCCAATCCACCTATAAATTATAGTCCAGGTATGAATTTTGTCATTCCAACTTTGGATTTTTATAGGGTAGCTATGGATTACAGTCTAAGTGTAGATTTTGGTAAAGTAGATATGAATTTAAATAGTCTATCTATGAACTCTATCAATAGAGCTGTGGACATCAATAATGAAGTCTAGACATGCATAAAAAAGGTACAAAAGCATTTGGGAAGGTAAAGAGAATTTATAAGGAGGTTTTAGAAATCTATCTGATAATGGTAGGAAGGTAAAGAATAAGGGGGAGTATTAAAATATTATTCTTCCATCCTACCTCCTTTGTTATACAAAAAAACTATAACCACCTACCTAAATTTAATGTAGTGATTTGAAATTTGAATTTTGGATTCCATTTAGAGTTTGGGGGGAATTCCAGTGGTAGGTGTGGTGAGCTATTAGATAGAGTTAAAAGGAGATAAATAGAAGCAAGAATAAAAGGGAAAAGCACATAGCAGTAGTCTATAGCTGAGAATGTGCAGCATAATATAGAGTAGTAGTTTATAAAAAAAGGTAAAATAGAGAAATAACTTGTAGGAGAGATAAGTAGAAAAGGAACATGGGAAATATTCCTAGCAGTCCATAGCAAAGAGAAGAAGCACCAGCATCAGTCTATAGCAAATAAAACAAAGTGAATGAGTAGTATTCTATCATGAGAGAGCATCAGAACATGGGAAAATAGAATATTAGTAATCTACAATGAAAAACATAGAGTAGTAGTTAAGGAAATTCCTTTTTTATATATTTTTTGTGAGTTATTTTTATAAATAGTAGTAACAATGTATGTAAACAATTTCAAGGTTTACATATATATATCAACCTTAAAATTGTTTACATACATAGTTACTACTATTTATAAAAATATATATATTTGTGTATTTTTATACCATTCTCTTCCATCCCTTGTTTCAATCTCTATGTTGTCTGTCTGCTACCCACTTAGGCCTTTCAAATTTAGTAATTTTCTCCCTACACAGCCATTATAACTTTAATCATTTTCAAAAATCACTGCCAAACTCCCCACCCAAACTCTCAATATGCTTTTCCTTTCTTGAATCCTCTATTATCTCTCTACCAAGGGATTTTTTATTGAATCCCAAGCTAATGGTAACCCCTCTAATATTTGATACATGATCACCCATTCTATAAGGTGTTTATACATTAAAGAAAATAATATGTTTAGCCTTGTCCCATTTCTCCTAATGCATACTCACCTAATGTTAATGGTGTCCTAAAAACATCTCCAAGAATGCATGCTTCAGGGTTGCATGTATTGGAGAAGGATCATGGAAAGGACTTGTGGACTTATGGAAAAGATGACCCACTTGTTAACAATTTTTTCCATACTGCATGTTGGTATTTACAATTTTGGATATGAAGTAGATTTTGAATTGTTACAATAGTTTTAAGGAGGTGAATATAGTGGCTAACATCGATGGAAGGAAAGGAATGACCTTAGCACACATAGTGAAGACTTATCTACTCACCCTCATGATTAAATTTGATCTCCCTCTTGTTGTTCAGATTGCCCCATCTATTTTAGGTCAATCCACTACTTTCTACTTGTTAAATGTGAGAAAAATTGAAGGTGCACATTGGTAAAAGAAATACCATGACCAAAATCTTACCTACTAGAAAATATTCCACCAAAAGTTTATAAAATATGAAAGAAAATAGTCAGTGCCTTCATGTTAAATGCAATAAATGGTCATTGTTTCAAAAAACATTGTTATGAAAGTGCCTAAACATTTTACAAAGTGATAAAATAGCTCACAATATGACTAAATGAAACATTCACATACCTATGCAAGAATGCATGGAAAAATTATAGGTTTTAGGGGTATGTTGAAGTTTGAAATATTGAGGTAGATGAAGAGTATGTTATAAGGTGACTTCATGTGCTCTAACTCACTATATTAGGGGGGAAATGGCTCAAATATAGTCACTAGGGTCTCTTGTCTTGTTTTGCTTACAAGCCCTAAGCATGAGCTAATGGAGGTTGTAGTAAGAAAATGGAGAATAATGGAAGATAATATAATTGGAATAGTTCAATATGAGTGTTACAGACCTCCTTGAGATGTTTGGAATAAAAAAACAAATTCCAATATGGCATTTCTAAGTCACTCTCTAGCTCAAGCTCACCAAATGAAGACTTTCTAGCCCAAGATGCACCTTCTCATGTTTCAAACAATACAAACAAGATGTATGGAAGTATAATATCCTATGGATAGTTAGATACATTGTTTTAATTGTGATTTGTGGCATTTTTTCATTGATTAAGGCTCCTTGTTTTATGATTCATCATTAAGATGACAAGCATATTTTTGGCTGCCTAGAGGACTCTAACTAATTAAAATAATGGGCTTCCCAAGATATTTAAATGAGTTAGATTGATCCCAAAACCATTTTCAAATCATTATTCACTCCAAGAGGACCTCACCAGGATAAATTCTTGTACCTACACTTATAAGGACACATTAAACACTATTTTTGTAAGAATTTATGCTCAAAATAGGGTATTTGATCTCCTAGACTAGTATCAACTATTGAATAAGGTGGATTGTGGTGTTTCCTATATACACAAGTCCAAAAATTTGTACCTATAATCTTGGAAGTTTTCAAACAAGTTTGATTCTTGAAAGCAATACAAAAGAGCTTGTGAAAGATTAGTTTTTTTGGATTTTTCTTGGTTGGGCTACCTAAATAAGGTTTTGAAATAACAAATTTATTGTGTAACATGGTCATGGGTTCCTAAAAGTTAATTAAACACTTATTTGTGATTTCACATGTGTGGGAGAAGATTAGAGCAAAATATGAGTTTTTGGACCTAGAGACCTAATTGAGGCATAATTGGAGAGAGTGAGAGATTAGGTGAATAAACACACTTCCTTTCAGATTTGGGTCATGAAATTTGGAATAAAGATATAAAGGAATTATAAGTACTCAAAAATATGATTATTGTTCTATGATCATCTATAAATTATCCTACATAAGGATCTTTGTGTGTTTTTAGGGCTACAAGGAATTGAAGACAAAAACAAGGTTTCGTTGTAAGATGAAGAATTAGAGAGTGTTTAAGGGATCCAAATGAGCTTTTTTAGGTATTTTATGATATAGAGATCCCTTTAATGAAGATAGGTTACACTCATAGAGGTGAAATCTATATTGGATGCATAAAATCAAGGAGAGGCATAGTGGAACTAGTGGGTTTCATGACATCTAAGATGTGTAATCATCATTGTAATTTCAATATTAAAAGGTTATAAAACTGATGCAAGGTGTCAAGAATAAGGTTATATAATATTTCAAGATGACTTGATTATAAAGTATGCCATTTTTCACTTTATAATATAAGATGAAGAGGAAGACAAAGGTGTGAAGCAAGAGATAAACTCACACTCCATTTAGAAGAGGAAAGCCTCTTTAAGAGAGTAACACATATGATTGAAGGTCTCATGAGACTCTTTCATAACTCTATTCTTAATTTTAACTCTTTTCATGAATTCTATATTCTCTTAGTTCTCAAAGCATCCATGCATTCTCTTTACCCATCACAACCTCTACATTCAAGTGCTTATGTGAGAGATTCAGATTAAGAGTAGTGTATGTTAAGGTTAGTATCTTGATTTACATGTGCACATGTAGCTGGTTAGTAGTGATAAACTTATTTGGTGTATCAACCCCTTTAGTTAATTTTATTTATAACCTAGAGGTTTGATCCACCTAAAGGTCGTCCATAGTCTAAGATCAATCTGATTGCATAGATCAAGTTGAGAAGGATTCAATCACCCTCTAATGGGTTCAAATTTGATTTATATCAGGCATAATCCAAGTTAAAATCTTAAAAATTACATTATTCTTTATTAATCAAAAGGGAAGTGTCGGTGATATCTAAGGTAAGGTTGAGACCTACATTTTCAACCCAATATTATGCACTTATAGATTTATCTTAACATAGGTCCTCCCAAGTTGATTTTTTTGAAGAAAAATTGATCCAATATCATAATGTGATGGAATTATGTATGTATTGAACCCAAAACATTACATATTATGATGAAATTGATGAATTATTGACATATTTATTTTTGAAGTGGTTTCCATAGCCATTTTTACCTATTGAACATTGTTATCATCCACGCATACATGATGGTTAGGTGGTTTATGTTTTTTGGGTTTGTGCTTTAGCTGGGCATTGATTCATAATTGTTCATGGAGTTATTATGTGTTTTCCTTGGTAATTGCATTACTAAACTCATTATGAATTACAGAGTGTGATGTGAGTGATGTGTATCCTTGAAACACCAATCTTGATTGAAGAAAATAATCTAAACATGTGGACTAAACTAACAATTATGAGAATTTCTTGTTAAGGGATTGTGAAATTATTCATCATTTATCTATGTATTTCTCTTTAATTTTATCTTAAGAGAATATCTTATCACTTGAACAAAATGATGGTTTGTGGTTTACGTAGTTGGCTTCTTGAAGAAGCTGATAGATAAAATATATCTCCCATAGTCATTTTCTCAATAATTAATCAAATATGCTAAGTATTGTTTTTTTTCCAGTCTTATCTCTTAGTATTAAATATTATGAATATATATGCATATGCATCTCTCACCCAAATATATGTAACATGATTAAAAGGATGGTATGATAGTTATTTTTGTGTGGTTTGCTATAAAGTCAATGGTGTCTTAGGTAAACTAATTTATGAGATGGATTTGAGTTGATATATACATCCAAATGATCTTGTTTGAAGATACACCTTATTGTTTCATATATGGCTTCGAGTTCATTAGAATGGCCCAAAATTTCATGCAACCAACAAAATTTTTGAGGATCATACTATTATTTTATAAGGCATATACAATCAAGATATCATGGGGAAGGTAGTGGAAGATGCTTTTAAATTTCCACTAGGGAAAGAGGTTATGTACATCCATAATAATTCCTTGATAAAATGTAGAACTAGGACAAGATTTTTTATTTGGTAATATAGGATTATGATCCATGGCATTATTTGGAGTAATGGCTTTGATGGTGTATATGAAATCATAAGTATATGTAACACCATAATTTATTGCATGTATATTTTTAGCTTTTAAAAACATTTGAGATCATGTGGAAGGGTGTGGTTCATATTGTCATATAAGTAAATCTTCATGTTTATCTTAGCCAAGGTCCTCTTCTAAGGATTTTGAGGAAAGTATCCTAATGTGATGTTGTAATTTGCGATGAATAGAACTAGTGAATAAGTGGAATACGTTTTCATCTAATGTATTATGCTTGATTTTGTTAGACAAGGCTCTCCATTATTTAATGAATACTTGTGTCATTTTAGATTCCAATAATTTAAATTTGATAAATTTGGCTAGGTTATTTTAGAAAACATCCTTAGTTTGGAATTCTTGGACCAAAGTGTTGATGAAGTTTTCCAAACTAGTGATTTAATGAGTTTTAAGTTGGTTATACCAACCTAGAACATTGCCTAAAAATATTTTATCTAAAGGTTTGGTGGAAATGAAGGTATTATGTTTAACCTAATATTTATATAGGTTTATGAAGGTTTTTAAATTTAAATTTGGATCCGTAGACCTGTTATAAGTAATAGTAAGAACTATTTCCCTTATGTCAATATTTGTAATTTAAGGAACAAGAGATTTATTATATAATTGTTTAATAATTTTGTTAATAAGTGGGGGTTATTATAAAAGGTTACCATGTGAATATCTAAGGGGAGGTGGGGGAGCATTAGGATTTTGTGTTCATCATTAAGAAGGTTGAGGATGGTTTTGGATATGCAATATTAGTTTTACATTTACATTATTAGTTTGAAAAATAGCCATTTGGTTAAGAGTTTATAATAGTAATTAATTAATTTGAATACTATTTTAACTAATGGAAGAAGTGTTGGATTCATTAGTATTATGTGAAGTATTAAGAGTTTAAGATGTTCTAGGAGCATGAGATACAATAGTAGCATGTAATCCACTATTGAATGAAAATAAATAGTACTGTGAGTCATATGGCATTGGGTGTTAGTGTGGGTGTTCTAAGAAGACCCAATAATGTCAAACCTACCATGTTTGTATAAATATTTGGAATTAAAATGAAATAAGACGTGGTTGATGATGTCATAGTGTTATATGGAGACATGATAGAAGGTAAAGGTATGTAAGAAATCATGAAATGACTTGCCCCAAATCCTATGGAAAAACTAGGTGAAGGTGAATGGGGTTGTCCAATATGAGGTACCATCATGATGTTATGAAGTACTATAATATCTTTACCTCTATTTAAAGTATTTTCATTAATGAAGAGAATCATTTCAGCCATGTGTTCAAGGTCATTTTCATATTCTACAATTTGCATGAATAAGGGGTTAAGTGTCATGAAATAGGGATGAGTTCCATAGTTAATAGTTTGAGTGGTAACATGGATATTAATTTGATCCAAGTGAGTTACCATAAAATGTGTTTTTGGAGGTTTATTAGGATTAGTGAAACTCATCATATTAATTCAAGCTTTCTTTGTAGCACCATCAAATAGATGTTACATGATGAAAGGATTGAGTTAAAATTATTATTTTTTAAATAATATAAAATGTATTATACTAGGTTAAATACTTCTTCATAGTTATATAGGAAGGATAAAAACAATAACTTGTAAAAGACTAGGTCAAACTAGTTGAATTAGTTCTATAGGAAGGATAAACAAAACAAATTGCAAAAGACTAGGTTAAGCTAGTCAACTTAGTTCTATAAGAAGGATAAACATAATATCCTATAACATATTGGGTTGATTTGGTTGATTTATTTATATAAAAATATAAATATAATAGCTTGTAAAAGATAGGGTCATGTTGGTTGACTTACTTCTGAAAGAAGGATAAATAAAATAACCTTTAAAAGATTAAGTCAAGCTAGTCGACTAAGTTTTATAGGTAGAAAAAGAATTTAAAATGGTCAGAATCTAGATGATTTATTTTATAGTTGTAGAAAATATAACTAAATACACTATAAACTAGGTCAAATTGATTGATGTAGTTGCAATACACAACATAAACCTTGTATCAACAATGGCTAATACATGTTTGTAATACAACATAGAATAGAAGACATCAAGCAAAAATAGTGATTATTAGAATCTAACTAATTAATTTCTTGAAAAATGATGTCAATAAATTGTATTAAAGTTTTTGATTGAAAGTATAGGTTCTCAAATATACTTAGTTGTCTATTGGATAATGTCGACCCAATATTTTAGATCACTATGGATGAGTACCATTCCCATAGCACACTAAACCTAGTTTCAAGGGTATGGTGGATTTATAACCTCTAACCAATGCAACACACAAATAAATGGATAGTTGGATTCCTAAGGTTCAATAAAAAGGGAAACCTTAGGCATTTAGAAAATATCATGAGATAGTGGGAAATTGAATACCATGTTTAGATATATAATATGGCTATGAGTATTGTAGACAACCCCTCATGACATGATATATTCAAACAATGTACTAATAATGTAAAAATAATATAAAGTATCCCTTCATGATAGTAGTTAAGTAGTTCTTAAACTATTGGTACATAGTTTTTATGAAAAACCAAAGAATGTGAGAAATATAGGCAAAATTAAAAGTTTTGAAAAACATTTTGAAACTTTTGTAATGTAAATAAATATAAATCCTACTAAGAATTAAGGTTATTTTAATTAGTATTCATGTAGGTTAATTCTCTTTCCTTGAAAAAAATTTGTACTAGGTCGATCTGGCTAGCCTAGTTATGCAAAAAGAATATAACAAAGTTGAGCTAGTCAATTTTGTCTATTCAAACATAATTTAAAATAAATGTATTTGATATTTTCAATTGAATTTTATGGATATAAAACATATACATAACTAAGTCTAATCAGTCAGCTTAGTCGACTATAAAGTGGTAATTTTATAAAATTGAAAAATTGCAAAAGAATACTGAAATTAAATTTTTTCAAAATAGTAGGAAATAAAATAAATTTAAAAATTGATAAATATTAATCACTAAGATGTTTATAATGAATATGTTAGTTTAAATTGAGTTAACCAGGTTTATCTATTAAATTACTGAAAGTTTTTGACTTGCTATTTGAAGTTGTGTTGTCCAAATGGCAGATTAAACCTACAAAGGAAAATATAAAATATTAAAAACAATTAAGTGTGTTGACTAAGTATAAATAAAATTGAATAAATGATAAAAATAGATACAACTATGTTGATCTAATCGACATATTAATTTAAATTGAATATAAATAAATAAAGGAATGGATGTGACCGATTCGATTAGATGAGAGAAATGAAATAAGGGAAAGTAGATCAATAGTGTCAATATAGATTTTTGGGATTTGAAAATTTGTGAATAGAGAGACAATGAAGTTAACATGTTTTTTTAGTTTTCAAATTTGCATACAAAAACCTAATTAGGCAAACAGGATTGATGAATCTATATAAACCTATGCATAGAGCTGAACGAAGTCAATATGGTTAATAAAGTATAAAAACCCACACATAGTGTTAAACTACATCTATAGGGTTGAATTATTATGAAAACCTATGCAAATAATTTTAAACTGGGTAGACGGTGTTGTTCTAGTTATCTAAAAAGAAAAATTAGAAAAAGTTTAACTACTAGATTCATATCAGGTTCACCAGAATGTATGCAAGCAAATATAGATAGTTATATATCTTATCTTACTTAATAATATTCATGCTTTGAGAAGGTAATCAACTAATAAGTATACTTGGGGATACATTTAAATTAGGATGATGACCAATATTGGATCTGTTAAACCTATAACAAGGCATCTCATCTCACACTATGGAAAAATAGAGGTTCCCAAGACCTCTATGAAAATTCTATCTTTTGATAGGAGTAGTTAGGTCTTTATGTTTGTAATAATATCAAAGATAGATAATCTACTAAATAACTATGCAAAATAATATAGTAAATACATATGAAATCTAATATAGTTCTCACCAAAGCTTATGACACAAATGGGGAAGATAATAAAATGCAAAGATAAGTCTATCCATAACATAGAAAACATATAATCAAGGACCGATAAAATCTAACATATTTTAAATGTAAAATATATACTTATAAGAATATGAAGGGATTATTAAATTACTTTTCTTTGTTAAAGTGAAATCATCATGCCTCAATCTATCCTTTGGCCAATGTTGCTTTGCAAGAAGTTATTATGGGTTTGTAAGGATCACAAGGATAATCATCTCTGGGATACACGACTTCTTTTATGCATCCAAGTCTTCCACAATACAAGTTCTACTACTTCAAGGGTAAAAACCTAAGAAATGATACTTCCTATTAATTGTATAAGCATATTTATGAGCATTAATTATTCTTAATTAAATGATCCTCTCTTAGAAATAAACTAAAATGGGGTATACATAACCTTGGATTAATCCTAAATCCTCACATAAATTAAGCTAATGGAGTCAGACTAGTCAACCTCATTAGATGATAAATAGAACCATTAATTCTTGAATTATGTTAGCTTTAGCCAACATAGTTCTATAGCATGTGGTAAAATCTAAAATGAGGTTGGTGTAGTTGATCGAGTAGGAGACATGGTAAAAAGTGGTTTTTACTTAGATAGGAGCTATTTGGGGTTGTGATATGCTTAGGAAAGTGTATAAGTGGGGTTTCAAAGCCTAGGGAAATATATAAGAGTGGATTTTATTAGTTTTAAGTTATGGTATAGGGGTCAATAATCCTAAAACATAATAAAGGCTTGCCAATCCCTTTCTTGATGCACCCTTTAAGGCATGCACTCAGAGATATTGAGATTCAATAGGTTCTTACAAGAGAGAAAACATCAATAATTGATAAAGTTTAAAAATATTATCTGTAAATAGGTATCGAATCTTACACATGGCTAGTAATTAATGAAAAATACATCTCTTCCTCCTTACTCACCTTACAAAACTCTTTATTAGATATAAACATTTATTTGGAACTATTGTACACCTCATCTCCTTTATCCTTCAATGGATTCAATGTGAAAATCTCACCATCCTTCATAATAGTGTAGGTCTTTCCTCATTCATCATTCACATCTCTCCTACAAGACTTACATGGCCTTCTTAATAGAATATGACACATGCCCATGTGTATTATATCACAAAAACCTTCATCCTTGTATGAACCAATCTATAAAATCACCACAATGGTCATTCGCTATCTCTTAATGCCCCTTAAGCCACTGATAAACTTAGTATGTTGTACGATGCTGTAAAAATTTTAACCCAAACTTTTATACTATTTATTTATAAACCAAATTATCTATGCTACCTATATCAGTCACAACACTACAACATTTACATCTAGATTTGCAAAGAGTCAAAAATAAACTCTTTTGTTATTCTAGTTCATTCACCTCTTTGGTTGGTTTTAACATCACTCTTTTCATCCATAGAGCCACTCCTTGTTCTAGATCTTCCATGTAACTAGGAGACCCAATGCTCTTCACATATATATAAGTAATGTGGGTTATTCCTTTAGCTCTCTTACCACTATTCTAAGGTTTTTTTGGACATTTTTTCTCCTTATTACCAACATACTTGTTACACCCAAAACACTTACCATTTAAACTTATCTCTCTACCTCATCCATATAATCCTCTTCCTCTAGAAGAGTATCCTCCTCTCTATCCCAAATTATAATATTTGGAATTGTTATCATCTCCACCATTGTTTTGTTATCCTCTTCCACCATTATTTTGTCCTCATCTTCTCAAGGACATTCCACCTCTACCTAAAGAGTCTATTTATTGCTTCCTTATTAGCTTCTTATCCACCTTCAATACAAATTTATAAGATTCTTCAATGGTTCTTTAGTTCAAGAAACTGATTTTATCTTATATGGAAAAGAGTAGTCCATTCACATACTTTTCTTCTTTTTCCAAATCTTCCTCAACACATTGAACTCATATGTGAGTCTATAAAAATATTTTATGTAGTCTTTCACATTCGTTTCCTTCCATGTCAAATTTATAAACTTTATAAATAGGATCAACTGATGGTCAAAGTGTAAAAATTTTAACTTAAATTTCATTACCATTCTTTTCCATGATCTAATTTTCTTCATATTTTTTATTCATCTCTCAGCTTACACATTATCCCAATATAAGGAGGCTTGACACTTTAACTTCATTGAAGCAAATTTACCCATATTGTATTCCTCTATAGACCCATAATTTAAAAAATCACATTTTAACTACCCAATCCTTGAGTTCTTTGGGATTCAAACTACCATTATAAAAGGGTGTGTCTATTTTTAGATTACTACTAAGTCTTGCCATAACTCTAAGAAATCTCATCTTAGCTTCATTTTCTATATCTTCTAACCCAAGCTATTGATTTCCTTCATCTTGATCATCCCTATTTATGTCACCACCATTAGATCCTCTTCATTGATCTAATTCCATTGCATCTAACCTTCCCTCCAGATCTCTCATCATCTCAACCAAATATACAACTGAAGGTCCTCTTAGTCTTTCCCCTCTCTAAGAAACATTTTTGTAGTCTACCATATCTCCCATGATGTAAACTTATCTTTCACATATTGCCAATAGAAATTTACCAAGTATTTTTCTATGCACACTCACCTGGTGATCAAACACAACTCTATTAATAATTGTTACACACATAGACTAGGTTTCCTATTAAGGATACTCATTACGTTTGTAATTCTTAATTTTTGGTGAATGCATTAATTTTTTACAATCCAACAGAAAAATAAAATTTCTAAATTCAATACATGGAACCATTATTTTTATTCATCTTAAAGGAAATCAAAAAAAGAATACAAAACCTTTCAATGATAGATTGTGAATGCAAATTTATGTAGCATAATACTTCATTGTTATCAATAAGAGAGAAAAATAATAATATCAGGTTCAATAATAATCTTCCATCAAAGATCCCCCTCAACCAGAGCCATTTTTCCCTTATAGGTGGGAATGGCATAACCTAGAGCTCCTAAAACATTCCATCACATTTTTCCCTCAAATGGATACAAATAGCTAATAGAGAGATGAAAATGGATAAAGAAAAGGAAGTGTCTACCTATAAGTATCCTCCTCTCTATCCCAAATTATAATATTTGGAATTCTTTTCCTTTCCACCATTGTTTTGTTATCATCTTCCACCATTATTTTGTCCTCATCTTCTCAAAGACATTCCACCTCTACCTATAGAGTTCATTTATTGCTTCCTTATTAGCTTCTTCTTCACCTTCAATACACATTTATTGGATTCTTCTATGATTCTTTAGTTCAAGAAACTAATTTTATCTTATATGGAAAAAAATAGTCGATTCACATACCTTTCCTCTTTTTCCAAATCTTCCTCAACACATTGAACTCATATGTGAGTCTATAAAACTATTTTATGTTGTCTTTCACATTCATTTCCTTCCATGTCAAATTTATAAACTTTATAAATAGGATCAATTGATGGTCCAAGTGTAAAAATTTTAACTTAAATTTCATTATCATTCTTTCCATGATCTAATTTTCTTCATATTTTTTATTCATCTCTCAGCTTGCACATTATCCCAATATAAGGAGGCCTGACACTTTAACTTCACTGAAGCAAATTTACCCATATTGTATTCATCTATAGAACCATAATGTAAAAAATCACATTTTAACTACCCAATCCTTGAGTTCTTTGGGATCCAAACTACCATTATAAAAGGGCGTGTCTAGTTTTAGATTACTACTAAGTTTCGACATAACTCTAAGAAATGTTATCTTAGCTTCATTTTCTATATCTTCCAACCCAAGCTATTGATTTAATTCATATTGATCATCCCTATTCATGTCACCACCATTATATCCTCTTCATTGATCTAATTCCATTGCATCTAACCTTCCCTCTAGATCTCTCATCATCTCAACCAAATATACAACTCAAGGCCCTCTCAGTCTTTCCCCTCTCTAAAAAACTTTTTTGTAGTCTACCATATCTCCCATGATGTAAAATTATCTTTCACATATTGCCAATAGATATTTACCAAGTATTTTTCAATGCACACTCACCTGGTGATAAAACATAACTCTATCAATAATTTTGACACACATAGACTAGGTTTCCTATTAAGGATATTCATTACATTTGTAGTGATTAATTTTTGGTGAATGCATTAATTTTTTACAATCCAACATAAAAATAAAATTTCTAAATTCAATACATGCAACCATTCTTTTTATTCATCTTAAAGGAAATAAAAAAAAAGAATACAAAACATTTCAATGATAGGTTGTGATTGAAAATTTATGTAGCATAATGCTTCATTGATATCAATAAGAGAGAAAAATAATAATATCAGGTTCAATAATAATCTTCCATCAAAGATCCCCCTCAACTAGAGCCATTTTTCCCTTATATGTGGGAATGGCCTAACCTAGAGCTCCTAAAACATTCCATCACATTTTTCCCTCAAATGGATACAAATAGCTAACAAAGAGATGAAAATGGATAAAGAAAAGGAAATTTCTACCTATAAGTAGACCTAATCAGAACATTAATGATAGTTAAAAATTAAAAAACTATAATTTTACCTTTTTCAAAAGTATGTGGGCTTTTAAAATCACATTCATTTTGAAATTAGCCCAAGCTAAACATGAGCAATTTGATCTAGTTGAGCTTTCGCTCCTAACTAGAATATAAATATTACCACTAAAATAGTCTCAACCTAGTTAGGTTTCCACTACTACATAGCACTATGGACAACATAAAATATTATACATGTTTTGTTTAGGATTTGAGCCACACACACCATTGACTATTCATCATTTGGAGAAAAGATGACTCCATTGGTCCTTTGATCTTGAATACAGTTGTTTGTAAAAATAAAATAAGCCTTAAATTTAGTTAGGGATTGGGATCTAAATAGCACTACATGTAAAAATGAATAACTTCCTTGACCTAATAAGGATTAAAATCCCACATTCCATAACTAATAATAAATAATTTCCTTGGGGACCTGATTAGGTTCCTATTCAAGAATAACAAAATGAATATAAATAGAAACAATTCTGAATTCTAATCAGTAAACAAAGCATGATTAGTAAATATTTGGAAAGGGGGAAGTGTTCAAGACCTAATTAGTAATAAAAACTTGACTAAAATTATGCTCAACAAAACATTACCTCAAGTTCTAATCAGTGTGTAAATACTGATTGTCAATGTAGTTGTTACACAATGCTTATGAATACCTAATCAGGAAGGCTAACCCTATTAGCATTAAAATGAAAAAGAACATTTACTACGTTATAATTGGTGAATAAAATCTAATTAACATAGAAGGAAAACATTGTATGCATCATGAAGACATAATCAGTCATTAAAGCTTGATTACATTAGAAAAGTGTTCTTTGAACTTGTCAAAACCAAATCAACAACATAAATCTTAATTTCCACCATAAAGCTTGATGAAAATTAATAAATTCCATAGGAAACCATGCATGTATTCTATGAAAATAAAAGTGGGACAACATGTTTCAAAATAACTTGCAATAATACACACCAAATGGAAGGCAAAGAAAAATAATGGGAAAGCAAACACTTTATTTATTTTTGTTTACATAAGATAACCTATCTGCCAAGGATTCTCTAGCGCTAGGAGATCACCCAATGAAAAATAAAACCTTATGGTGTCATGGTGCATGGATTCTACCTTCTATTTTAGTTTCAATATATTTAAGTAAAATTATAATATTATGATTATTTGATATTTATCGATGAAAGTGTTATACACAGAAGATTAATATATAATGTTTAGTTTACTATGATCATATGTGAAATTTAGAGTGATTAATAAATTAAAATAATAACTTATCATTATCAAGGTGTTGGAAGCCATAATGACTATTGTTCATATTAATTCTCTTTCACTTACGATAAATGCATAAGTGGTAACATGATTAATAATTTAATCATATGATTCCATAGTCATATTTTCAGTCACATTTTATATATTTTATGTGTGATAAATTTTAAGGGATTCCCTATCCTTTTGAAATGAAACTAGAGACTAACAACCATAAGAAACATAAATGAATTATTATGATAAGAAACTAGGGTGTCTCTATGTTCTTCTTTACTCAATTTAGACTAATAATATTTCTATACCAGCATAATCACCTTGAAACTTATAAGGATAAAGGCACTTGTATTCAATGTTGGTAGTAATGATAAACATTTTACCATTTTTGGATAATGTATTTTTGAGATAATCTAAATTTATCATAGTCCTACCTATTTGAGACTTGTCAGTTGTATATTTTATCCTAAACATGATATATTTATTCCAAATCATATTACAATATTCACATGGTTGCTTTTAAATATTCACCTTGACTTGTTGTCTCAATGCAAAATTAAGTTATTGTTATTTAACCAAGCCATTATTCATGACCTTCCTTTTTAGTCACAATATTATTCCATGTCATTTAATAATTCCACACAAGATAATGTATCATTTAATTACCTTTATTAATCAAGACCATTCCTTAACTCTATTGGATGAAATCAAAGGATCATGCCTTATGGAACACATACCTTTGCTCAAACTCACACAGTGAACACCCTTAACCTTTCTTCCTTTGTGGCAAATTTATAGGTTCACATATGCATTGTTTGTATACTTATTTTTAATGCAAACCCTTTGCCCTTAGTAAATCTAATTATTGAGTAACATAGGCTTATGGCCTAAGTCATAATGGCCTTGATAAAAATAATGGCATCACCTATTTTTATATGGATGTGACTTATGCTTTATTTTCCTTAGGTCACTTTTTTGAAAACATTCTTGATTGTTCAACTTGGATGTTGATCCATCCTCACAAAGGAATCATAATTTTACACATACCTTGTAACCCTAATAGGTTATGATGGCAATAAGTGTCACCATCTCAACATATTTCACTTGGTCCCATACCAAAAAATATTTAAGCTAAGATCACTTTGTGCAGACCTATGACCTCATTATAAGTGATTATATATGAGAGTGACCATGATTTATCCATG